>CABHPH010115049.1:0-33269 GCA_902168325.1 Peromyscus nudipes
ACAAATGAAGGGATAGGTAGGTCGCGGGGTCTGGGGAAGGTGTATCGCAGTCCAGCAGTGTTCTCTGGAGCTCTGCTTGGTCAACCTCCACCATCCGGGGTCCCGGAATAGAGACAGAGAGCTGGCCCATCCAGATCTCAGGTCTCCAGGGGCCTTCCTTGGCCCCGCCTTGTAGGCGTGACAGTTGCCAAAGTCTCAATGGGGGTTGGAACTTCCAGATCAAAGCTGGAATGGCTACCCACTACAGAGATGCTCGACTCCCTGGGTACAGCCTCTTATCTTTGCAGTTCCCTTGTCCTGTTACATCCACTTTAAATAATCTGTGACCTTCCAGCTCCTTTGGTCTCTTTACCTATTTGTGCTTTCATGTCAGTCATCATTCTTTTATCTTCTCTTCACTCCACACTATCAGTCATCATTTTCTCACCAAAGCAACACCTACTGCATTGTTTCATCATTTATTTACTTAATTACTCAGTTTCTAAGGCACAAATTTGTACTGCTCGTAAGATAGTAGCAGCAATATAGCAAAATATAAATACTTGCTGAAAAAATGAATGATTGAGACACACACTATATGTCAGCACTTCTCAACTTGTGGATTGCAACCTATTTGGGATTGAATGATCCTTTCAGAGGGGTCGCCTAAGATCACAAGAAAACACAGACATTTACATTATGATTCATAACAGGAGAAAAACAACAATTTTGAAGTAGCAATGAAAATAATTTTATGGTTTGGAGAGTCACCACAACATGGGGAAATCTATTAAAGGGTCACAGCATTAGTAAAGTTGAGAACCACTGATACATGTGTAAAGGAATTTGGGCTGGGAGAGAAGAGTAGCCCAGTGGGCAGCAACAGATACAGAAGATTTAATTCTAGTAGCAGAAATAGAACTAAGCTCCTAGGGGTATATAGGAATTGAGTAAATTGGATTTGCAAGTGTCTTTCCAGGACGAAGATTAGTAAAAGCAAAATCATGCACTAATTTTAAGAAAGAGTATACATCATGTATGAAATGCAGGTCATCAGGAAACCAACATATAGTTTTTAAAATTTTTTTATTCATTTTACATAACAACCACAGATCCCCCTCTCATCCCTCCTCCTGCTCCCCCCTCCCCATCTTCTCCCCCCAATCCCTCATCCCCTCCTCCAACAGGGTAAATTCGCCGATGGCAGGACAGCTAAGCCTGGTACGTTCAGTTGAGGAAGGACCAAGCCTTTCCCCACTGCATCAAGAGTGAGCATGGTGTCCAACCAGAGGTAGTGGGACCCAGATAGCCAGCTCATGCACCAGGAATAGACTCTGATCACACTGCCATGAGCCCTTCAAACAGACCCAGCTACACAACTGTCTCCATTATGCAGAAGGTCCAGTCTGGTCCCATGCAGATTCCACAGCTGTCGGTCTAAAGTTCGTGAGTTCCTTTGAGCTTGGTTCAATTGTCTCTGTAGATTTCCCCATCATGATCTTGATCCCCCTTTCTCATATAATCCCTCTTCTCTCTCTTTGACTGGACTCCTGGAGCTCAGCCTGGTCCTTGGCTGTGGATTTCTGCATCTGCTTCCATCAGTTACTAGATGAAGGCTCTATGATGACAGCTGGGTATTCACCAATCTGATTACCAGGGTAGGCCAGTTCAGGCACCCTCACCACTGTTGCTAGTAGTCTAATCTGGGGTCGTCCTTGTGGATTCCTGGGAATTTCTCTAGCACCTGGAAACCCACATATTTTGTGATGTTGGAACAGTGGGAGATTGTTGGGAGCCAGAACAATCAAAATTAACTGAAATTCTGGAATGGAGACAAAGGATGTGATGATTTATATTGCCTACTTAATAGGATCTAGAAATTCCAAGGAGACAAGAGTCTGTGTGTGTGTGAGAGAGAGAGAGGAGGAGGGGCTTTTCTAGGTTGGATTCACTGAGTTTGGTAGACCCATCCTAAATGTAAGAAGTACCATTCCATGAGATTTGCTTCTTAAACTGTATAAAAAGAAGAAAGAGGGATGAACACTAGCATTCTTCTCTGGATGCCTCCTAACTACCAATGCAATGTGATGATCTGGTTCATAATCTACATCATGAACCTATCTTCATATCTTTCCTGCCATGATAGACTGTACTCTCTCAAATTCTGAGCCCAAACAAAGTCTTTTCTCTCTTCAGTTTCTGCTGTCATAAAATTGAGATAAGTAGTGAATACACAGTCTTAATGAGAGACAATTCCATGTATGTCAGTAAAAAGTGGGAAGAAATGAAGAAAATCCATAAGCCTAATGTTTACATGAAATTAGATTTTTAAAATAAGCAATGTAGAATGGAAAAGACTGTAGTTGGAAGTTTTCCTGTGTTTCCACCAGCTAGCCAGGACAAATCTCTCTCACTATTGTCCCCCAAGTACACACACAGAGGCTTATATTAATTATAACTGCTCTGCCATTAGCTCAGACTTATTACTAACTAGCTCTTACACTTAAATTAACCCATAATTCTTATTTATGTTTAGCCACGTGGCTTGGTACCTTTTCTCAGTTCTGTTTCATCATCTTGTTTCCTCTGTGTCTGGCTGATGACTCCTGACTCAGCCCTTCCTCTTCCCAGAATTCTCCTTGTCTGCTTACCCTGCCTATACTTCCTGCCTGGCTACTGGCCAATCAGCATTTTATTAAACCAGTGTACACAAGCATTATCCCACAGCACAAGACAGCTTAGCAGTTAAAGGCCCTTACCATCAAGTCTGACAACGTAAGTTTGGTCCTCAAGATCTACATGGTAAAAAGACAGAACCAACTCCCAGACACACACACACACACACACACACACACACACACACACACACGCACGCACGCACGCACGCACGCGCGCGCACACACACACACACACACACACACACACTTAAAACATTAAAGCCAACAATGTGTTAAAATGTGAAGGGTGTACAAGGCATTCATATTTCTTTGTTAATTCAAAAATGGTAAACCAAAAGGCTCTATTGTGTCCAAGAGTGGAAACTATTTAATTAATTTTTCATATTCTTCTTCCAAGACACCTTTTTTCCAGACTTTGAAGCTTTTGCCTTATTTTACCTTCAAAATTTTGCTTGGCATCTGACACAGAAAGTACATTTAAAAGGAAGTTGCACACAATGCTAGACAGAGAAAAGGAAGTCTGGTGTCTGACCACTGAAACAACATGGAAGGGAAGTTTAGATTTAATATAGCAGAAAACCAAGCAGATGTCTGTTTTCTGAAGGGATGACAAACAAACAAACACAAGAAAAGAAAAGAAAAATGAAAACATGATTTAGGGAAATTTATCAAGCCAAGAGATGTAAGGTGGAACCATCATAATAGACTTTTTCACCCTAACTTTAAATTAGTTTTGGGGTCATATTAGCATTTATATAACAACCAAAATGATGCGAATTTATAAATAACATAACCATTCTTTTAAATACCATAGAAAGTGAGCATTTCCCCTGGAATTGTATCAAATCCAATATGTGTTTTGTTGTTGTTGTTGTAAATGAAAGTTGGATTTTAAAAGTTAGTGATGTGCTAAAATGAGAGCATACAAAACATATTACCTTGTTTTACTTTACTCATAAACATAATTCAACAAATTGACTTGACTTATGGAAATGTAGAAATTATTAGAATTTTTCCAAGACTTTTACATCTCTTTTGAGGGAACAATTAAAATCACTAGAGACAGAAACTTTACCAAATGACTTAATCATATTGCATAATATGGAAACAGGGACTTAGCAAAGACTTTAAAATGCACCTAACAGGTGGATGCAAAGTTAAGCCTATGATTATGTAGTGAAAATGTGTTGACTTTGGTGGGTTCGATAATAACTTAATTGTATTTTTCTCTCAATTTCTAACAAAAAAGGTACTTTTGTTTGTTTCTGAATGCAGAATATTAAATCTAGAGCCTTGTTCACATTAATCAAGTACTCTGCCACTTAACTATACCCCAAGCACAAATTAGTTGCTTTTATTTTTGTTTTTTAAGGGACTAGAGTCACCTGGGTTCTGAATTTGTATATTTAAGAACTGCATTCCAGATGAATTTGTTTTATAAGTTGTCTTTTCAGAGAAAAATAATATTTTTAAATTTTAGTATTCTAATTTTATATATGTTTAAATAATCTCACTAGAACTTGTTCCAAAAGAGAAGTGAATTATGTTCCTCAGCAGGATCACACTGTTTCCTAGAGTGTTCATCTCAATAGAAACAGAGCAACAGGGGCTGGAGAAATGGCCCAGCTGTTAAAAGCACTGGCTTCTCTTTTATTAAAGAGGACCAAATTTTAATTCCCAACATCCACATGGCAGCTCACAACTCTCTTTAGCTCCAGCTCCAGGAGAACCCAGAGCCTTCTTCTAGCCTCCACATGCACTGCATGCCCTGGGTGTGCATACATACTCACAGGCAAAACACCCATATGTAGCATGAATCTTAACAGTTCTTATTAATAAAATCAAACCCAGGCCAGGTATTGGGGTGAACACTGGAAGGTCAGAGAGACAGAATAAGCCACAGCTACCTCACCTCACCGGATCCTCAGCTGGTCTTGTTTCCTCAGACTGGAGGCCTCTGAGTCCTCATCCAGAATGGGTCTCAGCTGAACTGCTGCTAGAAACCTGAAAGCTTAACCAGGCCAAATGCTTCTCCAGGCCAAATGCTTCTAGTTTCTGGTCCTCACGCCTTATATATCTTTCTGCTTTCTACCACCACTCTCTGGGATTAAAGGCTTGCTTTCTGGGATTAAAAGCGTGTGTCACCAAGCCTGGCCATTTCCAATGTGGCCTTGAACTCACAGAGATCCAGAGGGATTTCTGTCTCTGGAATGCTAGGATTAAAAGCGTGTGCTATCACTGCCTATCCTCATGTTTAACATTGTGGCTGTTCTGTCTTTGACCCCAGATAAGTTTATTAGTGTGCACAATATTTTGGGGAACACCATACCACCACACCCATACACATAAAATAAAAATACATATTTTTAAAAAAAAATATTAAATGAAGCAACAACATAATCAGAAAGGTAAGCTGATAGAAAGGTGGGGTCAGTATTATTATTGATTTTACTATTGCTATAGTTTGAAATAGTTGCTTCTGCTTCATTCTACTGGTATGGCAGTCTAGTTGCCAGAAGTAAGTTCATGAGAGGTAAAAATAACCAGCAATCACTTTACAATTTCTTACTTCTGACAGCGATGGCTGATAATAGATCATTTCTTTAGGCAATCAGGAAGCTTTTCTGTCTTTGTATGTGCATGAGAACACACAAGTACCAAATGGAAAAAAAAACACTTCTGTATTTATGACTTAGCATTGATGTAAGACTCACATATATTGACAGTAAAAAATAAGCACCCTATGATATTAATTATATATATTCATAGATATTCAAAATCAAAATTTAGAAAAATTTCCTGACTCTGTTGCTTGAATACTGATAATTTATCCTCAGTAAATGCTATACAAATAATGGCACTATGTTATTTCATGAACCTTACAAAGGAGCATGTGCTTTGAGTATCTCTTCACATCATAGTGGTTTTTTGGAATCAGAAAGTTTTTCTTTCTTATTTATATCCAGAAGAGATTAATTAAAATACTTTTCAGTATTTTTATTAGAAAGAATTATAAAACATAAGCACTCTTGAATTTTAATGATTATAAAACTCCAAATTCATCACTAAACATTTCTAAACCTTTACAAATATATTTCTCTCAAAGACACATGATGATGAGCTCATTTCAAATGCTTTAAGTTAAATTACAGTAGCATTTTTATTTAGTAAATTGCGCAGAAGCCTGTAGATGCTATCTTAGTTTAAGGAATGAATCTCCATACATGATTTGTGCTTTTTATATATCCCTACATTTTATTAAATATAATTAGACTGTGTTCAAATATGAATATGATATTAAGACTTAGTATAAGTGACATGCCTCCCCCACTTGCTCCATATTATTCAAATGACATACAGAGCCTACTGCTTTTCTGGTCAGAATGATAGATAATGACTTTGTACAAGTTAATTTGAAATTGGATCCTTAATTTTCTCTCATTTAATTACAAAGCAGCATTATAAAACCCCTACCAAAATAGTTCACATAGTAGTCTGCTATGAGGAAGCTTTTATGTGAAAGCACATTGTGTAAGCTTGGTCAGAAGCCAGAAGTGGCAGCATTTTGCTGAGCAAGTCATGGCATTATTAGAGGATGCTGGCATAAACAGAAATGCAGATCAGTAAATGAAATGGAGTATAGAAAGAAACCAATAAAGATGGTGTGTTTAAAATGTTGAATGTAGCTTATTAGAATACACGTTTAATAGTTCAGTATGAATAAAGACCTGAGGAAATGACCTTTCATTTCAGCATAAAAGAAATGCAATTATAATTTACTCCAACTGTGCTCTTTTACAATAATACAGGATCATTTAGACTTGCTCATGAAAGTGGTTTTATTGGTAACCTGGCAATAATAATAAATTGACTCTTTATAATACCAAAATGTCTGATTGTCTGATGGATGAGAACTTAAAACAAAGTAGAGGAGATTTTCTTCTTTTGTTGAAAATAGATTTTTCATATAATATATCCTGATTGCAGTTTTCTTTCCCTCTACTGTATCCTTTCTGCTTCCCCTCCCGTCCAGATTCACCTCATTTCTTTCTCCATCCAAGCATTAACCAGGCCTGACCCTGCTTAGCTTCTAAGATCAGATAAGATCTGGCACCTTCAGGGTCTTATGCTCTAGACCCATTTTTGTTTCTCATTTGAGAACAAATAGGCTGCTTAGGGATAGTAATAAAATAAAACAAAAACTAGCACATTGGAATATGACAAAGCAAACAAACAAACAGAAGGAAAAGATCCCAAGAAAAAGCAAAAGAAACAGATATAGATTCAGAGATCCACTCATTCACACACTCGAGAATCCCATGAAACTCAAAACTGGAGGTCATAATATATATGCAAAGGGCTTGCAGGGTAAAAACAAAAAAGAGGAAAAAATAAAATAAAAATTTAAAAAGACAAAGTTAAAGGAAAGAGAGAGAAAGGAAGGAAGGAAGGAAGGAAGGAAGGAAGGAAGGAAGGAAGGAAGGAAGGAAGGAAGGAAGGGAGAGAGAGAGAGAGGGAGGGAGGGAGGGAGGGAAGGGCGAGCCCTGACATGAAATTATGAGACAAAGAATCTCCAAAGATGCTATTGAGTCCATTTTCTTTTGGCCAGCTATTTCTGGGCATGGGGCCTACCCTTAAGTAAGAGTAGATTTGTTTCCCTAGTGAGGCTTCCTTAGAGAAAACTAAATTTTTATTTGCAAATGGTTATTGATTGGAGATTGCTTCTGGGCTAGGATCAGGGTATGTGTCCACTTCTTTCAGATCTAGGGCTCCAATTGGTACAGACTCATGCAGGCCCTGTGCATGCTGTCTCAGTCTCTGTGAGTTCATATGTGTGTTGGTCCTGTTGTTTTGAAGGCCTTGTTTCCTTGGTATCCCCCATTCCCCTCTGGCTCTTACACTCTTTCTGCCTCCCCTTCCATGTTTTCCCTGAGCCCTGAGGGGAGGGATTTGATGGAGACATCCCATTTAGAAATGAGTATTCCAAGGATAGAGGACATTGTTGTTTGTTGTTGTTGTTGCTGTTGTTTTTGTTTTTGTTTTTAAAAAAAGAACTATGTAGAAAATAAATCTTAAAAAGTAAGAAGAGATTTCTCCTCCAAAGAACAACAGGAAACCTATACTAGAAAAATTAATCTGGGCACATCATCATCATATTTATTACACCTATTGCAAAACTCACATTTTGTAACAGAAATAGCATAGTTGTCAAACAATCGTTCAATTAAAAGAATGATTTGATTTCACTTATACAACAAATTTACCTATTGAGATATCTATAACCAAGTAGGTTTAGTATGAGATGAACTTCATTCCCACTTAACTAAATAAATAGTTAAATAAATAAATAGTTAAGTGGGAATAGGACATATGAGATTCCCACATTGCTTAATTTTCAGATTCTCTAGGGGTTGCCAATGAGTGTGTATAGTCCAAAACAGACACCTGTCATGTTCACACTGTGTTCTAAGCTGTAACTATGGCCTCATGTGTCACATGTCTATATATCTTGGGTTGAGTAGGGCTGAGCTAAACAGGACATAAGTGGTGCTTAGGAGGTGGAGGCAGGGAGATCAGGAGTTTGTCATCTTCACCTACAAAGCAGTTTCTAAGTCAGGCATAGACATGTGAGGCCCTGTCTCAATAAACAACAAACAATTGGCTAAACTGGCTGTGAACAAAGATAACTCTATTTACTCAACTTCCATCCTAGGCTTGAGCCTGGATTAGAAGTAAGAATTGACTCCCCCCACCCACCCACCCAGGGAACTATTACTTCCTTTTCTTGACATACCCCTCTCCCTTCTTTCACTCTTAGGTTTTACATTTTGATAGTGACAGGACAATGAACAAAAAGAAAACATGCCCTGAAAAAAAAAAAAGTAGAACATGCTTAAATTTTTTCTGTGGCCTGGATATGAACCTCAGCTGAGCAGACAGCAAAGGGTTTGAACTTCAAATAGGCTTATCTTACCACAGTTTTCATGTAAAAGCGCAGCACAACCTCAAATTTGTACTTCTTTGCTTCTTACACCAAAAACTTTCCCTCCTGAGAACTGTTTGTACTTTATCATTGCTAGAGGGTTATTCCTTTAGAAGATAGAATTGATGAGGAAAAATGACCTCTTGCAAAAGTTGGAATGTTCCAGTAACAATTAGGAGTAAAAGGGAAGAATAGTTACATACCTGTTGTTTAAGTTATTCTTCTAAATTCAAGGATCCAAACTCTAGCACTTCTTTGATCTGGTACAGGATCTGAAACATTTTTAACTCCATGTCTACATCTATCACATGGTTGTTATTTTAATAATTATTTTCCCTATGTAGGGAGGGATACACATATTGTGGTTTAAGTTCTGAAAAATATTAACTTGTTAATTTGTCTAGGTTTTGAAAAAACTAGTTCTGCCATGTAGGGATTCACTATTTCTATCATCACACATTTGTAAGGCATGTCTTCAAAATTGGCTTCCACCCTGCAAAACAATCCAGTAATCAATATTAGCACAGTATATAAACAACCTATAAATAATAAATGGTATGAGTTATTTACTCTACTCCCATCCAAATCTAGGACCTAAATAAAGTAGGACTACATGTTTCCAAGCAAATTACTACGTCCTTTTCTTGATCCCCATTAAGATATACAGAAAGGCGTCCCTCTAGCTGCCATCTTGCGTCCCCGCGTGTGTGCGCCTTATCTCAGCTGGTCTGCCCGAGACCCCCTGAGCGCGAACCCTAGTCCCCCGCGCGGCCCCATTTCCACTCCGACAAGATGAAAGAGACGATCATGAACCAGGAGAAACTGGCCAAACTTCAGGCACAAGTGCGCATTGGTGGAAAAGGAACTGCTCGCAGAAAGAAGAAGGTGGTTCACAGAACAGCCACAGCAGATGATAAAAAACTGCAGTTCTCCTTAAAGAAGTTAGGAGTGAACAATATCTCTGGTATTGAAGAGGTGAACATGTTTACAAACCAAGGAACAGTGATCCATTTTAACAACCCTAAAGTTCAGGCGTCTCTGGCAGCGAACACCTTCACCATTACAGGCCATGCTGAGACAAAGCAGCTGACAGAAATGCTTCCCAGCATCCTAAACCAGCTTGGAGCAGACAGTCTGACTAGTTTAAGGAGACTGGCTGAAGCTCTGCCCAAACAATCTGTGGATGGAAAAGCACCACTTGCTACTGGAGAGGATGATGATGATGAAGTCCCAGATCTGGTGGAGAATTTTGATGAGGCGTCTAAGAATGAGGCAAACTAAACTGAGGCGACTTCTGAAGAAGGTGACACCTCAGAAGTTCCAGGAGCTGCTATTTTATATCATGACTGCTTTTTAAAATTCTTTTTGTTTATGGATCTGATAAAATCTAGATCGCTAATATTTTTAAGCCCGAGCCCCTTGGACACCGCAGCTCTTTCAGTTTTTGCTTAAACACAATTCATTCTTTGCAGCAAATTAAGCTGAAGAAGCCTGGGAATAAAGTTTGGAAAAGGGTTAATAAAATTCTTTGCCTAGTAAAAAAAAAAAAAAGATATACAGAAAGGCTATGAAATGCATGTTAGGAAGAAGAGCTACTGGTGGAAGTAAGTTTTATATGAAACAGGTAAGACCTTGTTCAATATGGAAGTCATCAGGCTTCACCTCAGGTTTAATTAATCGTAAACTCTGGGGATAGGGATCAGCAATCTGTAATTTATCAACTTTCCCAATGATTCATGTACATGCTAGAAATTGAAGATCATTGTCTAATCTATTAATAGACCTACATTTAGTGACTATATTGTGTACAAGATACAAAACATAGCACTTGGGGAATAAGTGTAATTGCCATGATGCAGAAAATCTCAATAGGATTAAAGTAGTAGTATTACCAGGCAGCATATAAAGTAAACCAAAAATCACAAAGTCATCCCTATCTTCCAACAGTCCAATGTCGGGTACAAAGTTCCCAGATCATATGTTGACATGGACATATTATAGACACCTCTTACCTGAGAATAGTTTCAAGATCTGCAAATTGAGATTTTACTGATTTCCATCCCTTCCTTTCCAACAGGGACATTAACAGTCCTTTTGTCTAGACAATATAGACAATAATCAGTTTTAAGAAATGCAAAAGGTAAATTAAGGCAGCAGAAACAGAAAAATTAATCTAAGGAATCATAATAGAAGCCATTTGGTAATGTTGGAGAGATGTCTCAGTGGTTAAGTCATTGGTTGCTCTTATATAGAGGACTTGGGTTCAGTTCCCAGCACCTACATGGAAGCTCACAATCACCTGAAATTGCATTCCCAGAGGAGTCTACTATCCTACACCCTCATCTGGCGTCTATGTGTACTGAATGCACATGGTGCACAGACATACATGTCTGCAAAACATCCACATACATAACATAAAAATAAATATAATAAAAAATATTTTTAAAAAGCTCATTTGCATGCCAGCATTTGGGGAACAGTGAAAGAAACAAATGAAAACAAACGGGACACTCATTTATCCTGCTTTCAATTGTTCCTTGGATATTTGCTTTTATAGTTTTCATCAAAGTTAGAAAACATTTGGCCATTATTTCTTCAAATATTTTCCCTCTACTTTCAGTCTTCTAAGACTCCTATTGAAAATATGTTAGGATGCTTGATATGGTCACGTGAGGCTTTTCTGAGTATTTTTTTCACTCTGATGTTGTCTTCAATGGTGATTGCTGTGTGTTCAAGTTCACTGTTGCTCTCTTTTGCCATGTCTAATACTGTCAAGCCCAGAAAAAGAAATTTTCATCACAGATAAATTTTCTTCACAATCATTTCCATTTGGAATGTTTTTACATCTGCCATTTCTTTTTTTCACTGTATTCATGGTTGGTATGTTTACACCCATAAGCGTATGTAATGTCCTTGTTTGCAAATTCTATCATCTTTCATTTCACCATCTGTTTTCTCTATGCTTATAGGCCACATTTTTTATGATTTTAACACGTATAATAATTATTTTTTCAAGACAGAAGATTTTGCAAATTTTATGTGTGGAGTGATAGAATGTATAGTATTTAAAAAGCATAGGACTTGGGCCAGTAAAATAGCTCAGTAGGTAAGGAATCCATTGCCAAGGCTGACAACCTGAGCTCTATGCCCAAAACTTACATGATAGAAGAAGATAACTGACCTGCACATACTTGCCTCTGGGAAACCCAGATCCCACATTTATGACGGGTACTATTGAGGAGGGAGGGGTGAGAAATATTTAGATAAAAGGACAGAGGAGAAAGAAACAGAAACACAGGATAGCCTCGGGAGGGCCTGGATCAATATCCACCACCCCCTTCTGTCTCTTCTAAAGGGCTTTTTGTAGGAATGCCAAGGGGTGGAGCAAAAGACTTCCCCCTAGCACAGTCAAGTGCAGACCCTTCCAATCACCTGATAACCACACATGTGGTCAAACAATCCTCTAATGCAGCCCTGCTGGGTAAAGCAAGCTCAGATCTCACTAGAAAAACCTTTGTGGACCTCCATACTTTCTCTTCGATTTCTGCCATAACTATGGCAGCTTACCTCCGAAACATTCCCATTACTCTGAGTGATGTGATCAGAAAGTTTAAAAATCACGAAGATGAAGTTCAAGATCATATTCTTACAACCCACTACACGAATAAATTGTTCATGGCATCACCACATCATTACATTGTGTACATTACCACAGTATAGTTTACCAGTCTCCTATTAGTGCATAAAATGTAATAAAAAAATACCTTGAGTCTGCTCATTCTGAGTCAAAGGGTACATAATAATTAAATTTAATGGGTAATATTAAATTACCTTCCAGAAATGTTTACTAGTCTACACACATTGATAATTAGAACATGAGGACATCAGTTCTGGGTATTAAATTTTTAATCAATATTTGTGAAACTAGTAGGCTAAAGTATCTGTTTTACACTCTATATTTGTAACTAACATGTTGGAGAAATTACCATATCAATAGGAACAATTTTTATTCCTCCCATGGCTTATCTGCTTGTATCCTTTCCACACATTTGTTTTAGTTGTTATATTTTTGGTTATGATATATAGTAATCCAAAGGACCAAAGGGTTTTACATGCCCATGGACAAAATGAAGAGCCTGTTAGCTTAGTGGAGAATAAACAAAATTATATGGCTAAAGATGAAGAAGAAGGTAGATGCCTAGTTTTCCAAGATCTTATTTTAATTCTAAGAATAACAAAGAGCCAATGAAGGTTTTTAAGTATGGAACAGCATGATTTGATTTATGTTCTGAGATTTTACTTTTTAGACAGTTTTGAAAATGAATTAGAAAAGGGACAAAATGACAAACAGAAAGAAGAGTGAGGCAACTACTACTTCAGGAATCTCTGTCTGAGATGACAGTGGCTTGGACGATGATAGTAGGTATGTAAAGGGAATCATGTTCAAAAGGCAATTTTTAGACACTTCAATCTGCTATTCTGTCATTCCACTTCCCATATAATGCACTTTCATTTTCATCTATTTCCCTCTCTTCCCATTTGGGGCCAAGGAATGAGATATCTTTGCTCTTTTCTGAGACAAACCTAGTAAAAATCACCTACTCAAGAAGTCTTTCTTAAATGATGTGACCCCAGATAGGTCAGCCAGATTCAAGGTAGACCCCATTTCCAACTGTACTTGATGGTGAATGGATAAAAGCATAGATAATGGAGGAACTAGTGAGGGTGAGTACAATGTATGAAATTCTCAAAGAATAAAAATATCATTTTAAAATATAATTATGCTACACAGTGCATCCGAAAGACTTTTTTTTTAAAGAAGTCTTTTCTGAAGAATACTCTGACCACATTGTAACTTTATGATGTAAACTTCTACCAAAAATTTTAAACCATCATATTTTATATGTCACTTATCTTTGTTATTATTGTTTTCTATGAAGTAAGTTAGTGTTTTTGTTTTCATAGGCTCTATGAGGTAAGTGATTGTGTCTTATCTGTGTAAACTATAGTCCAGTGCAGGATACGGCATGTAAGTAGGTATTTAATTATTAGCAATTTTAGAATTGGAAAAACTGGGTATGAAACTTTACCTAAGACATCTATGGAGATACTAATTTATTTCACCTATTGATGTTACATACAAATTTTTGCCTTAAGGAAAATATCTCTATATTCTTGAAATAAGCCTATGTAACTATGATAGATAATTTCCATGTGATGCCAAATTTAATATATTAGTAGTTTATATAGTTATTCTTCATCTATATTTATGGGTTAATTTTGTATTACTTGCTCACATTTTTGGACCAAGATTATGGTAACTATAAAAATAGGTTAAGCAGGTACATAGTAAAAATTTATCATTTCAAGCAGCAGAAACTGATTATAGTTAATATGAACAAATAGTGAGTTTCTGGGGGAAAAACTAGGTATTTCACAGACCTCTCAGAAAGATCTTAAACCTAAGAACAGTGTGAATGCAAGGAGCTGCCAGAGGATAGGGGCCAGCATGGGAGCTCTAGATGTACATTATGTTATGGGACAGTCTATTTAGCAATTAGCACTGCTAACAACTGAGTGTTATAGTTCAATCCAATGTCCAAAGAAAAAAGTATACCTGGCCCTGCTATTTTTCGAGTCCAAATTTTTAATAGGTGACTTCAATGAGTTTAGGTCAAAAACATATATTCTAGAACTAGAGGTGATCTTCCCCTTTACTCAAACCATGAGTGAATTTCTTGACCATACAAAGGAAATTCAGATGTTGGATAGAGCCATAATACATACACATGAACACTGTCCTAAAAACAACCACCAACCTAAATCCATTCAAGATTATTATAATCATTTTAATGACCCTAAGTAGACTACATTATATGTGAATTTGTCTGTAAATATTTAAAGGCCAATAGAATTTCTTAAGATAAATTCTTAGATATTCATCTAATTTTATCTATGGTTAGTGCTTGTGATGATTAATCTTCGTTGTCAGTGTCATTGGATTGAGAATCACCGTGGAAACACACTTCTGACACCTCTAGATGTGCCTAGGATGTTATTTCTGGAAAGTTTTAACTGAAGAGGAGAAAGACCCACTCTTAATGCGGGCAGCACTCTTTCATGTGCTGAAGTCCTAGACTGAACATAAAGAAGAAAACAAAGAGCACCAACTTTCTCTCTCTCTCTCTCTCTCTCTCTCTCTCTCTCTCTCTCTCTCTCTCTCTCTCTCTCTCTCTCTCTCACACACACACACACACACACACACACACACACACACACACACACACCCTATCTACCTATCTCTGCCTCTCTGTCTGTCTCTATTTCTCTCTCTGTCTCTCTGTCACTCTGTCACTCTCTCTCTCTCTCTCTCTCTCTCTCTCTCTCTCTCTCTCTCTCTCTGTTTCTCTCCTGACTGCAATGTAATATGAGCAGCTGCCTCAGGCTCCTGCCATCATGTCTTCCAACCTTGATGGACTGTATCCCTTTGAAGTGTAAGCCAAAGGAACTAACTCTTTCTTTTGTTAAGTCGCTTCTTGCCAAGTTGTGGGCCATAACAGTGAGAAATGTAACTTATACAACTGCTCTGATAATTTTTTAACACTTGTTTTCTAGATGTAAAAAAATAAAATGGAAGCAGAGAAAATTAAACTATAGAGAGAGAGAGAAAAAAAGCCAGCCAAGCACACATGCCTGGAATTACAGTACTTGTGAGGTAGAAGCAAGAACATAGTCATATATATATATGAAGTTCAAGGCCAGCCTGGGCTAAATGAGACCCTAACCTGTAGCACGAATCTCAAAGAGTCTTATTAACAAAACAATACCAGAGCCAGGTATTGGGGTGAACGTTGATTGATCAGAGAGACAGAACCAGCCACAGCTACCTCACCTTGCCAATTCCTCAGCTGATCCTGTTTCCTCAGACTGGAAGCCTCTGAGTCCTCATCCAAATGGATCTTAGCTGAACTGCTGCTCAAAAGCCTAAAAGCTTAACCAGCTCTAGTTCCTGGTTCTCAAGTCTTATATACCTTTCTGCTTTCTATGATCACTTCCTGGGATTAAAGGCTCACTTCCTGGGATTAAAGGTGTGAGTCCCCATGCCTGGCTGTTTCCAGTGTGGCTTTAAACTCACAGAGATCCAGACGGATCTCTGCCTCTGGAATGCTAGGATTAAAGGCGTGTGCTACCACTGTCTAACCTCTATGTTTAATATTGTGGCTGTTCTCTGACCCCAGATAAGTTTATTAGAGTGCACAATATTTTGGGGGAACACAATATCACCACACTAACCCCAAAAAAACATTTTAAAAAATCAACATTGTTTGCTATTATTTCCCTATGTAATAACTTTTAGCAACCATTTCCCTTTGCATTTACACAAATAATGTGTACATACATATACTATATGTAACTTTGGTTTTGCAAAACTAAAAATATCCTAAACATATTGCCAAGATTTCTTTTCATCTGATAGCATAGAAAAGTCATCCTTGTATAACCATTAGGTAGAGAGATTCCACATAATTTAAAGGGCTTTGTGTTGTTCTATTGTATGAATTACCATAATATATATGATCACTATTTGGGGTGAATACTTTGGTTTCCAACCTCTTGCTATTACATGTAAAATATGTATATACTTTTATTTGTATTTTCATATTGCAGTCTGCTTAGATGATAGTGAAGATGCATTAAGCTTTTATTACTCTGTTTCTGTCCATTTCTCAGTCTCTTTTGAGTCTTTTATTTTATTTTTGAGATAATATAATTATATTTCTCCCTTGTTTCCCTTCCCTCCCTTTTCTCCCTCCAAACCCTCCCATATACCCCTTCAACTTTTCTTTAAACTCATGGCCTTTTTTTCCACTAACTGTTATTGCATGCATTAATTTTTAACATCATCATCATCATCATATATTTAATGAACTTTGTTACTTTTTAGTTCATATAGTCATGACTAAAATATCTTCATTTTATGTTTCCAAATTAAAATATGCTTGTTTTTTTCCATTAGCTTTTTTGTTAAATTATATTTTATTATATACTAATTTTCATTTTGTATGTGACTGTTATACATATATTCATTCATCAATTTATTTTGGGCTGTGATTTTAGTCTTTCCAAGAAGCAACACATGTTTGGGTGGCCCACCTTTTGACTCAGTGTCAGAATTTTCTTCTTCCATGAGCCTATGTCCATGTAGTTGAAGGGAAGTTTGGCTCAGCATAACAATACCAGTCTCCAAGAGTATCTTATAGGCTTATCTATAACACTTCTTGATGCTATATTCTTTAGAATAAAAGATGTGTAAAATTACTTAACCAAGCAATTAGGGGCTATAACAGGAATTATTAAAACTATCATCAGGCCTGGAGCTTTCCTTACTCCTTTCCATTTGTAGATCCTGGTGGCATACAATTGCAGTCTCATCACTAGGCAGGCAAAAGCAGTCAGATGGAAAGTTAGAGGCCAGCCTAGGCTTCATAACAAGTCTGGTGCCAGCCTCAGGTACTCAATGTGACTGTGTTTCAAATTTTTTTAATAAAATTAAAGATAAATAACTCTTTTCTTACTCAGAGATGGAAGCACAGATATCCAAGAAAACTTTGCTACTTCTGCATTTTAGCACATAAAGGTATTTCCTGGATCTCCTGTCTTATCCCATCTTTTGACAGATTTCTTCCATCTTAGATAGAAGATCCTAACTGCCATCAGTTAAGACTTCTAAGAGAGATCACATTGCTTAACTCCTGCATTTTACTTCTCCATTCAAAGGCTTTTTATATAAACCAATGGGTACACAGTATTGTAAGCTCTGCTCCTATGGATGCATACTCTGCAGGCCAAAGTCCAGATTTACCTTCCCCTGTATTGATCCGCAGCTTAGTGAAATCTCTTGGATCTAGGATAGTCATCATATAGATTGCCTAAGATAATAAAAAATTAACATTTATACAAGCATTGGGAAAGAAAATAACCATTTATCTTTCTTGCTTTCTGATCCAAGTGAGACCAGTACTATGCCACTAGTTTAGAATACAAAAATGGCCCCTCTACCATCTTGGGAGCTAGAGCATGAGAGATTTTATATTTAGTCAATAATTGTAGTTGTAAGTTTTCTCAGGTCCTGCCCAGCCCTGTGGTCAGGATGAATCTCTCCCTCCTGTGACCTGCACCTGCTTGATCCCAAATAAACATGCAGAGGCTTATATTATTTGCAAACTGTATGGCCTATGGGTCAGGTTTCTTGCTAGCTAGCTCTTATGTCTGAAATTAACCCATTTCTATTCATCTATGTTTTGCCACATATTCCATGGCTTTACCACTCTGCTGGCATCTAGCTTCTCCTTTGGCAGCGACTGGCATCTGTTCCACCTCTGCCTTTCTTCTTCCTGTCTCTCTCTTGGATTTCCTGCTTGGCTATAACCTGACTAGCCATAGGCCAGAGCAGCTTCTTTATTAACCAATCATAGCAACACATATTCACAGCATACAGAAAGACATCCCACAGCAACTACTCAATTGTATTTTTAAATTTCTCCATCTTTGGGGAGCTATTTTACAATTTTTATGCATTTCTGGTAAACTACCTGGGCTGAAAATGCTCTTGTCATATCCCCCTACAACTTCCTACATGGACTGGTAGAAGGTTTTAAATGTATAAGAATCCAATAATTGTATGAAATTTAAAGAGGAATAGTACAGCAATTATGGGTAAAATGGAAGAGAACCAATGATTGGGAGAAATGATGACTATTCAAGAAGTGCATTGCAAGAAACAGGGATATAATACATTGAATTAGGGCTTATATAGATTGATCTGATTTGGTAGTAACAGAAAAAAATATTATAAATGTCTATAATATGCATGTGATCTTTAGTTTCTTTGAAATCCACAAAGGAGGTGAGTATAGGAGACAGAATATTTTTCTTTAAAGACAATCTAGTACTATAACTGTAGCTCAGTGGGAGAACAATGACTTAATACGCATGAGGCTCTGGTTTCAATCCCCACTACTAAACTCACAAAAAATCATTTAAGAAAATTTCAATAATAGAAAAATATAATCACTACCATCTTGTAACAGTCAGGTCTTTCTGTTCTGGTTCTATAGGGAAGAATAGATTTAAGGAGCGTTCAGATTGTTTATGAATGGCTAATGATCATTTTCCTTGTCCTTGTTGCATTTGACATTTCTGCCTCTGCCACTCCAGATCTGCTCTATGCCCCACTGACACCAACTGCTTCTCTCATACTTCTGAAGTCAGCCATCATGCCATAGCTTGTTTTTCTATCACATTCCAACAGCCATTTCTATTACATGTATAGCAGTGTATTACTAAGCAATAAATAGCAATGATCTTATGCTTTCAACTTCATAATTTGACTCTAATGATAATTTTATCTACTGCCTATGAGAACGTGACACTGCCACCCTGACTCTGATGCCTATGAGAACGTGACACTGCCACCCTGACTCTGACCATTCAGCACAAAATACTTCTATGTGTGCTCTACTCAACCTCATTAATGCAAACTATTGTGTTACTAATTAAACAGATTACCTCAACAATATCTCACTATAGTGTTAGTTTCTTCTCACCCATTTACCAGGATTCTTGTTCTGGGGAGCTTTTTTATTCTCCCATAGCTCCATGAAAAGACTTAGTACTGCACCCACATATCAATGTCAATTTATCCAGTTATTATAGATCAGATTAGAATCTGCAAGCCATCCCATAAATAACCCCCCTCAATGGGTATGCTCTGTTGGGCATCTAGATATACCTGGGCATGTTTGAATCTAGAGTAAGTATAATCACAACTTAGCCTCTCATTCTAGGACTCCCACTACACTTCAATAGCTTTTATAACTAAAAAACATAACAAGCAAGCGTAAAATGAGAGGAATTATATAAAAGATATTTGTAAATTTCAATTTTCTGCAAATGCAATGTATTATATTTTGTTGCTTAGTATTTGTTTGTGTTATGTGTTTAAGAGAGGTCCTTGACAATGGGGCATCAAATAGGGAAGATTAAAAAAAAAGCCAGTAATGATAATTGAGGGAGAAATCAAGCTGATGAATATATGTGATGTAACTCAAAGTCAATGCACTAAATATAATTGCTGGGCCCATTTGAATGTAAGGCACCCTTGACAAAAGAACACAAATGAAATATGGAAGTTGATCATGGAGTACCTCAAAAGAATAATACTTGCCCTATGTAATTTAGGCAGCAGAACCCCTAGTGATGCTATACAGCACAAGAAACTACAAAGATTGACTCCAGAGGTCAACTACTTGGTTCTAAATCTGAGCTCAATCATTTATGAGTGGTAGGAAAACTTGGACCAACTCATCTGTTTCTTGTTTAATAAATTAGAGAGATTGTGGTGGACCAGCTGCCACTTTTATGACCCAGGGTACTCTTGAGTAGGGAGAAGTGAGAAATATTAGCTAGAAAGAGATAACTAGACGACAAGAGGAAAGACAGAAAATACAGGACAGCCTTGGGAGGGCCTGGGTCTCAACCCACCAGCCCTGAACTTTATTCCAAAGGTCTTTTTATCACAATGCCCAGGGGAGGAGCAAAGACCTCCCAATTGTGGGATACAGCCAAGTGTAGACCCTTCCAAATACCTGCACTCAGGCCTGTGATCCAATCATCCTCTTTATGCAGACCTGCTGGGCAAAGCCACCAGGAAACACAGATGGGCTCCAACAAGAGATAATAGCAATAGGTCCCTTATGGAGTTTTACAAATATGAGTCAATAAATATAAAATACTATCAGGTCATATACACATTATGTGCTCACTATGAATACATTTTACAATTCATCAGACCATGCCATTATACTCACAAAACTAGATTAAATGGGTCTATACTTTTATTCAGGTTCTCAATAAAACAGAAACTTGGGGACTTTTATTTTTCAATTAAGCAGAATTTGGTGACTATTACCTGTAACTAAACTGAAAATGACTTTATATCTTTAGTTTTAAGCAAAAGTTAGGGAATAGCCTAGATTATTCAAGTAGTATGAACAATTTATATATACACAACTAGTTCATTTGCCTTTTTGTTGACAATATGTCCACGGGAGCATACTCCCATAGAACAAGTAGCAGTTGATATTAAAATGATGAAGAGTGTCATATACTCAAAATGACTGCTACAAATGAAAATTACTCTCACAATTTCTGTAGAAAACATAATTAATATTCATGTGAAGATACAGTTTTATTTACAAATATCAGATACTTTCCAGTGTACTTTGTCTTAAACTGCTGCCATAAATGGAAATAACATTCACTACCAGTATAGAAAGCTACGCTAATTCATATGTAGATATAGTTGACGTTTTCAATATTAGTAAGTGTATCAAGCAATTTGTCCTAAAGTACTTCCTTATAAAAGAAAATTACTTTCATAACCATTTGAGAGCTTAATTACTAATCAAACATAGATACTGTTTTAGTTTCAAATATTAGAGTTTATTGTGTAATACTTGAAAATAATTGCACTCTAAAAACATTTATTTTCAACAATTCTTGAAAACCAAATGCTTAACATAAACCACACAATGTTCACCATAACAATGCTTTCAAAATCTGTTTACTAGAACATGAATTTGGAACAATAATAAAAAAATTATTTTGATGCCAGCAATGCTTATATCCTCTCCCAGAAAGAGGCAGGAATGAGTCAATAACATTCCCATTGGTCTGAAAGCAGGGATGTCTGCCAGAGTCCTGACTCATAAGCAGCCTGTTGGCCATATTTAGCCGAAGAGCCTGCAGTTGATTGTCTGTGCTCCAACAATAAACAGCCTATCATTGCTGCCAATGAAAAGGACTATGGTATAGAGAATTGCTAAGACTATGGCACAATTCAGATTAAGCAAGCTAGAATACACATACATGAAAACTCTTTTTGTTTGTTCATTTCAGTTTTTTGTTCTTTTGAGACAGAGTCTCATGCACCCAGGTTGGCCTCAAACTCACCATGTAGCCTAGGGTGGGCTTGATTCTCCTGCTTCTGCTTTTCAAGTGCTGAGGTTCCAGACTGCACCTCCACCATGCTCAACTAAACTCTTAATGTGATAGAACGGTTTCACAATACATCCTCATGGAATTAAGTTGAACAGGTATTCAATGGATGATTGTCAGTGTAGTCCTATGATTTTGAGATTGATTAGCTAATTTCTGGGTTATCTGTGTTCTGCTTTTTCTCCAACTGCTTCCTTTGGCTAACAGCCTTTTGACTATTTCACTGTTCATTAGCACCTATGAAGGATACCTAAAATCAGATAAGGTCACACCATTCAATTATGTTTCTCATACCACTTCACCAAAGGACTCTATCCAAGAAGTGGTTACAACTATCACGTAAAATCAGGTTTCTCAATTATCAGCAGATTTAACTTATCCTTGTTTCTTCTGTCCCTTGTGACCTTGCATAATCTGTACTTGGCTGAATATACAGATTTTTGCTTTGCCATATGGAGAAAAAAAGTGAATCTTTAATAGAAAAATTAAGGATTCTAGCTTTCTCATGTTTCTTCTATTGAGAGTTTTCTCCCTGTTATTTTGTTGTTGTTTTTTTTGTTTGTTTTTTTGTTTTTTTTTGTACAGCATTTGAGTCTCTGAGAATATTCAATAATTATCTGTTTAATTACTACTGTAATTGGTTAAAAAAAACTTGAAAGTAATCTTATGAACATGTGGGTATTTAGCTACATTTCTCAGATTTGAAGGATTGCTTGTGAGTGCTTTAAGCACTTAATTTGGCCACTCATTGCTCATACTAACCTCAATCAAAGGTATAGTCAGGGAGTGCCAGTAATGACATACTATTAGAAGTTTTTCCTATGAGGCATGAATAAGGGTGTGCCTCCAGGAAAAGTATGACTTGTGTAAATTTAAAGATCTTGAAATGCTTTCATCTATTGTCACCTTTGTTGCTGAAGATTTGCACATTTGTATTATAAAGCAATACATATTTCTTTTAGAAATTCAGAGTAATCAAAATGTCCATAATTCTACTAGTGATAGAGTGACAATTTTGTAGTACAAACTTAAACTTTCTGTTCATAGACAAGCCCCCCATCCTCCAAGTAGGGTCACCTTTATAAAACTGTCTTATCACCTTATATTTTTATTATATTTATTTATTTAATGTGTATGTGTGTTTGTCTTTGTTTCTGTGTATGTGTGTTGGAATATGCATGCCACAATGTGCATGTGGAGGTCAAATGATAACTTAAGGGAGTCAGGTTTCTCCTTCCATCTTTTGAATCACTGGGCTTTGCAGCAAGTATCATTATCTTCTGAGCCATCCTGTTGGCCCATAACTTGACTTTTTTTTTTTTAGTCAAAATGTCAGGTACATTTTTCTGTGCTAATGAATTTACTTCAACAATATCCTATGAGTTGGCCACACAGTATGTAACTTGTTATATCCTCTAGATTTAGATATTTACATTTTCCTTGGTTTATTTTTGTCATTATAACAAAGCCAAGAGATTTTATTCTAGTGTGTAAACTTTGTGCACTAATATAACCAGAAAGAAATTGGTAGAAGTAGAATTTTGTCTATAAAGATAGACATCTTTAAATATTTTCCTTGACTTAATTATAATAATAGTGAGATTATGCAAATTTTGCAGTAACTTTTTTGTTTGATTGCTTTTATTTTTGGTTTTCAAGATGAGGTTTCTGTGTGTGTCCCTGGCTCTCCTGGAACTTGCTTTGTAGACCAGGCTGGCCTCTAATTCATGTAGCTCTACCTACCTCTGTCTCCACAGTGCTGGGACTAACAGTGCACACCCTCACACCTGGTGAGATTATATGAATTTTAAGTGGTTTAAAACAGCAATATTCTCCTTAGGATCTAAAACTCAGGAAGCAGTGTACCTTCCTCCAGGATCTCCCTTCTTCATGTCCTCATCCCAACTACCATGTGCTATTTATTATTTCTTTATTTCTTTACTTATTTTATGATCTACTGAGTCCAACTAGTGCTGTCTATATAAGCACCACCGAGTGGAATATAGTAAAACTGCTAGAGACCAAAAACCTAAAGAAAGCTGATTCTTCTTCACTCAACAGCCATCAACTGTCAACGAATTCTCAGCTAGGGTTAGGGACTCAAGCACTTCTTTCCCCAACCCATGCTGGAATGTTGACTTAACTTGATCTTGGGCCGGTCTTGTGCAGGCAACCACAGCTGCCCAAAATTCATGAGCATAAGAGTCCTATCATGTCCAGAAGACATTGTTTAGTCCCCGACCTCTGGCTCTTACATCTCGCCTCCCACATCCACAATATCCCATGAACCTTCGGGGAGGAGGTGTGGAAAGTTCTCTACACACATTTTGTTCTCTGCACTTTAACTAGCTGTGAATCTGTGTGTTATGCACCACCCACTGAACAAAGATGTTTCCCTGATGAGGACTTAGGCTACACTAATCTATAGGTAAAGCAGCCAATTTTTAGAAGGCAGTTTGATGCTAGGACATTTAATCTTTACAGTATAGTGATATCTATCAGTTTAAGAAGACAAGTTTCAAAACATCCAATTCATTTTGATTATAAAATTAAATCACTTACTGAATTTATTTAATGTACTTAGATAATCTACAGTAAAAATCTTGCATTTCTTTGGTCTATATTCTGAATATTCCATGTATTGCATTATGCTCGATTATCAGATGTTAAGTAAAAGAAAGTTATCAAAAATTCATATCTAAAACTTTGCAGGGAAGGCCAGCAAGATGGCTCAACAGGTATGATATTTACCATACAAGCCTGATGAACAGAGTTCAATTTCCTAGAAACCACATAAAGATAGAGAGAATTAACTCCAACAAAGTTCCCCTTTCACCTCCATACTCAGACTATGATACACATAGGGCACTCACATACACACATAATAATGAAAAATACATTTCTAAATAAATTATTTAGAAAAATAAATATTTTCTAAAACCTTGGTAACTTGATAATAAATTTTATGATTATTCATATTTTCTAAAATTAGCATATAACATTTTATAGTGTAAGTTTTCAAATGAACAGGGCAACAAATATGACAGTAAAGTGTTTCATAACTCAGGAAAACACAAAAGCCACAAAAGAAACAGTAATTTCTAAGCAATTCCAAGGACAAAACACTTAATATAAAACCATGTTGAAATCTTCAATGTATTTTTACTCTTTAGAAATTTCATAACTGTATATTATTAATTTTGTTCATTTTCCCCTTCAATATTTTCTTATCTCCCAGTGAAACACTCCTTCCCAGCAAGCCCTTTTCTACTTTTTTTTAACCCATTGAGTTTAATTGTGGTCGCTTGAATGAGCATGAGTGCAATGTTATTTACTGAAGTATGAGCAGATTATATTATTGTTGCTACAGCACTGAAGAAAATGGCACCCCCTCCGCCAGCAACCATTAACTGCCTATAGTCCCTCAGTGATGGATAGGGGCTCATGAGTTCCTCCTCTATGTGAAGCAGGATCTTAATTAGTGTAGCATGAATCTTAAAAAGTTCTTATTAATAAAATCAAACCTGAGGCCAGTTATTGGGGTGAAATGCTGAAAGATCAGAGAACCAGAACAAGCCACAGCTACCTCACCTCGCCGGATCCTCAGCTGGTCTTGTTTCCTCAGACTGGATGCCTCTGAGTCCTCATCCAAATGGCTCTCAGCTGAACTGTGCTGCTAGAAGCCTGAAAGCTTAACCAGCCAAATGCTGCTAGTTTCTGGTCCTCATGCCTTATATACCTTTCTGCTTTCTACCACCACTCCCTGGGATTAAAGGCTCGCTTTCTGGGATTAAAGGCGTGCATCACCGTGCCTGACCGTTTCCAATGTGGCCTTGAACTCACAGAGATCCAGAGGGATTTCTACCTCTGGAGTGCTAGGATTAAAGGTGTGAGTGCCACCATTTTCTAGCCTTTGTATCTAGTGGCTATTCTGTCTCTGACCCCAGATAAGTTTATTAGGGTGCACAATATTTTGGGGAACACAATACCACCACAAATTAGTCTTAACAATAAAAACCTGGAGTGAGATATTGAGGGTGAAAGCTGAAAGATCAGAGAAACATAGCATCAGCCACTAGAAACTTCTTACCTCTATGAATCCTCAGATCAAAGGAGGGTGCCAAAGATCCTGTCTCCACCTGCCTTATATTCCTGTCTCTCCCTCTCGAGTGCTGGGATTAAAGGTGTGCACCACTGCCACCAGGCTCTGTTTCTCTTTAGGACTGGTTCAATCTCATGTAGCCCAGGGTAGCCTTGAACTCCTGATCTTCCTACTTCCTCCTCCCAAGTGCTGGGATTGAAGGTGTGTGCCACCACTGCCTGGCCTCTATGGCTAACTAGTGGCTAGCTCCACACTCTGATCTCCAGGCAAGCTTTATTTGTCAGAACACAAAATATCCTACAACACCTATGCATGACAAAATGGTGACAGACCCAATTTTGTGCAAGTCTTCTGCAACTGCAGCAAGTTCATGAGTACAGTGGCCATTTGATATTCAAAAGACACTTTCACAATATTCTTCCCCATCCTCTGGCTCTTTCATTCTTTCCATCTCCTCTTCTATAATGTTCCCTGAGGCTTGGAGAGGGTGATACAGGTGACTCATTTAGAGCCAAGCACTCCACAGTCTCTTATTCTCAGCACTTTAACCAGTTACGAGTCTCTACAGTAACCGCTTCCCGCTCTAAAAATAAGGTTCTCTGATGAAGGCTGAGAGTAAGCAACACTAATATAAAAAGCTGAGCACGTGAAGGCACTGTATAGATTTAGTAAAATAACAGTAGTAGATTCCTTGGGTGTATGACCCTCCTCAGATGCAGGTTCTTGACTAGGTTTACAGTCCCAGGTATGAGTTTCTTCCTTGGAAGCCATCCTCAAACCCAAGAATAGAGAGATTGGTTACCTCCATACTAATCATGCTACTTTTGCACTAGTAGTATGTCTGGAAAGTCATTAATGTACCTTGTGGGGTACATAGCTGGGTAAGACTGTTGATAGCTTTTCTCCCCCAGCAGCCTGCAAAGCACCTTCCAGTACTATGAAAGGTGGCCACTTGGGAGAAAACTTGTATCTCAGTCACAATTTGATTACTCAGTGTCCTGCAACCCAAGTGTGTGGTATCTTCAGAAATAGGGGCTTACAATCTAGTTCTGGTGGGTAACAAAGAGCGATGGTAATGGTCTGTAATGTTTTGGGGGCTTCTGCCACCTCTCTGACCAACAGCTCATGAGGGAATATTCCACACATGGTACTAGGGTTTTCATTTGATAATTTTTGACTTCTTAGAAGAGCATTACCCAGTCATGCACAGTGCCTCCAAACATTTTAAAATTATGATTTCACTAGGTTTATGAAATAGTAAGTTTGTGTCAGACTTTTTCATGTGTGCTTGGTTTTGGTTTTGGTTAACACTTTCCCTGTCCTGCTCCTTTGCCCTATGCCCTGTCCTCATTCCTGCTTATACCATCTAGGGATTTCCCATCTCTACTTCCATATCACTTGTGTTCTAGTATCCATCCTCCACTAGTGGCCTCTTTCTGGGTTCCTGACTTCCCTAGGCACTCCAAGTTAAACACAATAGTCTAAGAATTCAAAGATAGAATACATATATGAGACAGACATACAGCATTAAGAAAAACAAAATAATATTCCATGGTATAACAGTACCACATTTTCATTATCTATTCATTATTTTATGAACATGTAGCCTGGTTCTATTTCCTGACAGTGGTAAATAAGTCAGCAGTGAAAATGAATGTAAAAGTATCTCTGTAGAAGGATATAGAGTCATTTGGGTATGTGCCCTGGAGTGGAATAGCTGGGTAATATAAGAAATGTGCTTTTAACTTTTTGAAAAACAGCCACAATGATTTCCATAGTACCTTTACCCTGTTCACAGCCCCATCAACAGTGAAAAGTCTTTCTTGCCAGTATTTTTTGTAATTGTTTCCTTAATAATAGCTATTCTGACTGGGATCAGATAAAATCTCAAAGTAATTCAAATTTGCAGTTTCCTGATGGTTAAGGATGTAGCATTCTTCTTAATATCTTCAGTCTATCAAATTTGTCAAGATTCATTCATTTTATTATATGACATTTTTATCCTTCTATTTGCTTATACCTAAAGCATCAGAATTGTCTTTAATATATGTTTCTTCTCTTACACCCATATTAACTTCAAGGGGGTACCTATATTCAATAATACTGTGTTATATAATTGGGTTTTTAATACAAAAAGTTGATTTTCCTTTACATGTTCTTTTTTTTTTTGAAATAGAACTTTTACTTTTTAGTCCAGGCTGGCCTTGAACTCATGATCCTCCTACCTCAGCCTCTCAAAAATAACACCTATGGAGCAAGAGAAGAAATTTTGTTGGTAAATGTGTATGTTTGGAGAAAGGATTGTAATGATGGCTTCCTGGGTTTCTTCAACCTCAGTGTGGTAGTTTGAATGAGAAATGTCCCCTATAGGCTCTGGTATTTGAACACTTGGTGCTCAGTTGGGTGGCCCTGTTTGGAAAGGTTATGGGAAGCACAGTTTTGTTGGAGGAAGTAAGTCATTGGAGGCAGGTTTTGAGAGTTCATAGTCTCACCCTACTTACAGTTTGCTCTCTTGGCTTAGTTCTTGTGGTTAAAGATGGTGATCACTCAGCTCCCAACTCCAGTCACTTGCTGCCATGTCTCCCTGCCATTAGACTCTCTTTCTTCCATAAATTGTCTTAGTTATGGTATTTTATCATAGCAACCAAAAACTAACACACTCAGCAACACACACACACACTCACACACACACACACACACACACACACACACAGAGAGAGAGAGAGAGAGAGAGAGAGAGAGAGAGAGAGCTTTTGCATATAGTAATCACACCCTAGTAAAGCATTATTGTTTTAAACAAATTCCACTGGATATACCTTACAGTATTTCCTCAATGTAGCCAGTTCTCACAATTTCAAATGCTACCACCCAGGTCCAAAGAACCACCAGGCATTTATTGAGGTAGTGTAGTTATCTCTTAATTACTTCCCTTATTGAACATGTGTACATTTGTATTTTATTCTTTAATGATATACAAATAAATATCTGTTAATATATGTTACATGGAGTCATATATTGCCTTAAAACTTTACAATATAATCTTACCTCACTTTCAGTCAAAACCAAAATCTTAGTGAACACACAGACCCTAGAGAATATATTATTACTTCACCATTTAGCATTCTCTTAGAATCCTTTTTCTTCCTTCCCTTCTCACTTCACCTCAGCCTATTCTAATTTTCTTTCCTTCCCCCCCTTTTTCCATTATGTCCTTTTTCTTTTTTGTGGGTACATGCATATAGTGGGTGTGCATGTGTATATGAATGATTCCATGTATGTGAATGAGTCTTTATATGGGTGAAAGTAAACATATGTGAACATGGGGAGGGTAGGGGTTGATATCAGGTATCTTCTTCAATCACTATTCATTGAGGCAGAGACTCTCACTGAACATGGAGCTACCTGATTGGGCTAGTATGGCTAGCCACCTTGTTCCACTGAGCTCCTGTCTCCATCTCCCAAGGACTAGGATTATAGGCAGCTCTCAATGCTTACTCAACTTTTATGTTAGTGCTGGGGATCTGAACTCTGGCCCTCACATTCAGTATGTAGCTGAAAATAACCTTGAATTTATCCTCTTGCCTCTACCTACCAAGTGCTGTAACCATACTTGGTTGGATATGACATATCACTTGAGCTACATTTTGTATAGGTCAGAGATTCTGTCTACATGTGATTTCTTTGCTCCTGGCATAGCTCCCCAACAATAAATTATCTGCCATATGTGGTGATCATCTTGCAGTTTCCAACATAACCTTGTATGTATTCTTGTAATTTAGTCTCCCAGATCATGGCTTTTATAGCTAATGCATTTATCTCTCTACCTTCTTGGCCAGTGGCAGAAACAATGGCTGCATCTTAAAATTTTTGTTGGCTATCTTCTACCACAAAATTTCTCCTATTCTATTTTGTCTTCTCTCTTGTTTATGCCTTAGGCCTGGCAGTGACTGTCAGTGACACCCATATGCATTCCTTAGGCCCAATTTTTTTATTGAAACTCCCACAGTCAGAAATGAATTATTTGCCAATAAGGAATTAGATCTGGTGATTCAACTGGTTATTTTCTTATAAACACATCCAATTCTAGTTTGACCCACTGTTAATTAGCTTTACATTAGTCTATCACTAATCTTGAAAATGTCCAAATGCTTGAGATATTCTGAGCTCCCTTGATTTTTCAATTCTGAGATTCTGGTTTACAGTGGAACAGTGTTTTGGGTTACCCCTAAGGGCTTCAAGCAAAATAGACTTTCTTAATCTACTAAACAGCCTGTCTGTTTAGATAAGAGGAATTTAATTGACTTACCTATTTAGGGGATTCTACTTAGAGAAGAGCTATGGAAAAATATAGCTGTGCTAGGAAATCTCACTTTTCTCATCCTAAACTCTGATTTCCTTATAGTGTAGCCAGGCTTGCAGGGACTTTATATGAATTAATTAGTGCTTCAAAAGCACCTTTGTAAATGAAAAGTAGCTATACTAAGATAATCATTTAAACTCTAAATGTTTGCCTTTTTATTCGTGTTACCATTATAATTTCATACTCTTTTCCATCATGTCACTAGATTGTAGGTGAGCTCCCAAAATAGACAGTCTCTAAGACTAAAACTGTTGTATGACCCAATATGCAAAACACCTCTGGGAAAGGAATGCCGAAATTAATTTCATTGTAGCAATGGCCTAGTCTTTTTTATTGGATGGCATCATAAACAATTTTGGGAAGATTTGGAAATGAGAGTATTTTGTTTCTGGTGTGGCACAAAAATGCTATTCATGTAACAGTCTTTGAAGATTAGTTGTAATGCCCTATGAAAGTTTGTTTCAAAAATGAGGTGTATGATTTGACTTTAGTAACAGGTCACATTAATTTTCATGAAAGTCTTGATATTGTAAGTCTTCTCCTTCCTTCCTTTAACTGATTGTTATCTTATCACAAATAAGGCTTAACAGATTGTTTTGACTTATCTCTCTTCAAAGACAAATTAAAAAACAAAAAACAAAAAAAAAATTTTCAAGCTGGTAAGATGACTCAGTTGACAAAGATACCAGTCACCAAGTCTGATGACCTGAGATCGATCACCAGAACAAGACATGGTGGAAGAAAAGAAGCAACTTCTGAAAGTTGTCCTTTAACCTCCACATGAACACACACACCCTCACACGTACACACGTGTATGCACACAACATAAACAAAATCTAAGAAATAGCCAGGCCAGTGGTGGCGCACGCCTTTAATCCCAGCACTCGGGAGGCAGAGCCAGGCGGATCTCTGTGAGTTCGAGGCCAGCCTGGGCTACCAAGTGAGTTCCAGGAAAGGCACAAAGCTGCACAGAGAAACCCTGTCTAGAAAAACCAAAAAAAAAAGTCTAAGAAATAAATATCTTCATTGGGCATGGCAGTGCATGCTTTTAATCCTACCACTAGGAAGGCAAAGGCAAGCAGATCTCTGAGTTCAAGGCCAGCCTAGTCTATATAGAGCTGAATAGAACTTGTCAGCTGAAACTTGCAGGTTATGGAGCATATGAATGATGTCATTGTTTCTAATTGTGAGCAAGTTTAAACTTGTTAACTACTTTATAATTAATATATGGATTCAATACCAAAGGAAGGCTTGTTAGTTTATTGTATCTTCCTGAACTGAATGAGGATCTACTACTCTTAACAATATAAGTAATGATTATTTAATGGTCTTCTCACCTGACTATATATGTATTATATAGTTATAATTATATATGTATTATAATACTACTGCAAAATTTATGTATCTTTTTCTTTAGTAATTCTGCAGCATAGACTCAGAGAATGGAAATGAAGAAACTAGCATATTCTATCATATATGAAGGTACACTAAATTCTCATGTGGTTTCTAACTATTGCTACATTTAAAAAAAAATGATCTGAGAGGCTGAAGATATGGCTCAATGGTTAAGAGCATGTACTGCTCTTGCAGAGAACCTGTCTTAGGATTTTCATTGCTGTGAAGAGACACCATGACAATGGCAAGCCTTATAAAGAAAACATTTAATTGAGGTGGCTCACTTACAGTTTCAGAGCTTCAGTCCATTATCATCATGTTGAGGAGCATGGCAGCATGCAGGCAGCCATGGTACTGAAGAGGTAGCTGAGATTTCTACATCTTTCAGGCAACAGGAAGTTGCCTGAGACACTGGGTGATATCCTGAGCATAAGAAGCCCCAAAGCCTGCCCAGCAGTGACACACTTCCTCCAACAAGGCCATATCCACTCCAACAAAGCCACATCTCCTAATAGTGCCACTCCCTATGAGATTATGCAGGCCAATTACATTTAAAGTGCCACAGGACCTAAATTCAGTTTCTAGCTCCCATGTTGGGATATTCACAACTACCTGTAACTCTAGCTCAAGGGATCTGATGCCTTCTTCTTGACTTCTTGAGCACCTGCACTTATGTGCACAAAAACTTACATATGAATATAATTTAAAAATTACTTGAACATTAATACTATAAAAATGATACATCTGTAAAATGCATTGGGTAAAGCAATGAAAGCATGTAGACAAACTGCTAAACAGTCTTATAAATGAAATACACAGAGCCAGGTATTGGGGTAAATTCTGAGTGATCAGAGAGACAGAACAAACCACAGCCAACCTCACCTCGCCAAGATCCTCAGCTGATCTTGTTTCCTCAGACTGAAAGTTTCTGAGTGCTCACCCAAATGGATCTCAGCTGAACTGGTGCTAAAAGCCTCAAAGCTTAAAAGCCTCTAGTTCCTGGTCCTGACACCTTATATACCTTTCTGCTTCCTGCCATCACTTTCTGGGATTAAAGGCGTGTGTCTTTCCCAAGCAAGACATGAGATCTCAGGTGCTGGGGTTAAAGGTGTGTGCCACCATGCCTGACTCTATTTCCAGTGTGTCCTTGAACTCACAGAGATCCAGATGGATCTCTGCCTCCAGAATGCTAGGATTAAAGGTGTATGTGTCACCATTTTCTGGCCTCTATGTCTATCTAGTGGCTGTTTTGTTCTCTGACCCCAAATAAGTTTATTAGGGTGCACAATATATTGGGGGACTCAGTATTACCCCAAAAGCACATATACAGACAGAGCTGGGATGTTAAATAAATTTTTTAAAAAATCACAGAATAATTATTTATGATCTTCAATGAGTAAATAGAATGGCTAAACTATAGAGGGTGGAAACTTTGTCTTTATGAAAATAATACCATCCTCACATACTTTTGTGCCTTCCTATTAATATCATTAGCCTGTCAGAACATGTGTGTCTTAGTTAGGGTTTCTACTGCTGTGAAGAGACACCATGACCATAGCAACTCTTATAAAGGAAAACATTTAATTGAGGCTGGCTTACAATTTCAGAGCTTTAGTCCATTATCATCATGGCAGGAAACAAGGCAGCTCGCAGGCAGATATTGGTACTGGAGAGGTAGCTGAGAGTTCTGTATTTTGATCTGCAGACAGCAGA
>CABHPH010115049.1:33279-44940 GCA_902168325.1 Peromyscus nudipes
GAGAGTCCCATGTATGAGTCCTAGTGTCCTCATCTTGTCAATTTATTAGGAGCCTGAAGAGAAATGGATATTAGAGTTAGTGAGAATGTAAAGAGAATTATAAAACACTCCTGGGAAACTGAGCAAATGTTATCACTGAACAACAGATGAAAAATGACAGGTACAACTTAATATTTCTGTATATAAGTCAATACACATAGGAAAATATTGAATTGTTGTGTACCCTGTACAATTCTGAATTAGTACCTCTTAAGCAGGGAAAGGCCTTTAAGTGCCCACCACAGGCAATGAGATTGTCTACTCGATGTTCTGCTTTGCTCAAATACTTAGAAAACTATTAAAAGTATTAGGAAACAAATGAAAAGAATTCATGCTACAGCAACATACATACACAAGCATTGTGACAAGAATAACAATAACAGCACACACACCAGAAAAAATAAATGGGTGAATGAATAGTCATTTGCCCTTGCCTAAGAAAACTAAAAGTCTTTCAACTTTATTCTGGCAGTATGAATATATTTAGCATTCCATTATCTCTATGTGGCAAAAATATAAAATAAGAAAAAAATCAGAATTGTGGCTGTTTAGCATAAGTAGATAAAGGAAAGAACTTCTAATCATAATGAAAGATAATCGTAGTAGGAAAGGGCAAGGGCTTCAGTATCAGACACACCTAAATCCCAGTCCCACCTCATTACTGAAACAATCCCTACCTCAAGAGATCAACCGACTGTCCAATTGTGATTCTCAATACTCAAAAAAGTGAAAGCTTTTAAAATGTAAATTTCTCATCATAGATGCTCTCATAGCTCTTGTAGAACTTATTGGGCCAAATCAGATTATGTAAAAACTTCACTGATATGTATTAACATTGAAACATTACAACTACATTCCCCAAAAAGTATATAATTACAACCACACTTCAGTTACCTTGCACCAAATGAATCTGTACACCCCATCATCCACCTTTAGAAACAGAACTTAAAGTAAAAAAGTCTTCCTTATTTATTTTTTCCCACTCATTTCCATCCTCCTATACATGGGCAATCACTATTGTCAGAAATGAGTTTTGTATCTTTGAAATGTGTGTGTAGCTAGAGTTTTCCTGCCTGGTCCACAGTCAGGACAAATCTCTGTCACCCGCCAGTCCCACAGCCGCTCAGACCCAACCAAGTAAACACAGAGACTTATATTGCTTACAAACTGTATGGCCGTGGCAGGCTTCTTGCTAACTGTTTTTACAGCTTAAATTAATCCATTTCTATAAATCTATACCTTGCCACATGGCTTGTGGCTTACCGGCATCTTTACTTGCTGTTTGTCATGGTGGCAGCTGGCAGTGTCTCCTCAGCCTTCCCCTTCCCAGAATTCTCTCCTCCTTGTCCTGCCTATATTTCTTCCTGCCTGACCACTGGCCAATCAGTGTTTTATTCATTGACCAATAAGCAACATGTTTGACATACAGACCATCCCACAGCACTTCCCCTTTTCTTTTTTTCAAAAAGGAAGATTTTAACATTAACATAGTAAAATTACATATAATTTGGGAATTTGGGCGTAGCTTCTCTTACTACTTCCTGCTGGAGGGGGGCGCTGTATCTTATGGGGACACAGAAAATTTTAGGATTATGGAGTAGTCCATGAGGGTGTATCGTCTGAGCCAGTTGCCTTGAAACGGTTCTGGATGTTGGATCATCTGGGCCATGGTGTCATCGGAGACCTCTCAGGGGGTCTTGGCTGGTCAAACCTGATGTATCTTAATCTGGAACAAATCCATAGCCTCTGGCTTTCTGTGGAAACAAAAGCAGAGCTTCCTTTCCAAAGCAACATATCCTTACATCCAAATTTTGAAGTCAAGGTACCTTTAAAATATACATTTTGGCATAACTCAACAGCTTTTGCAATCAAATGTTTTTCTTCAGTTACGAATATCAAAGAGAACATAATCCAGATTCTCTGTGTGGTAGCCATCTTTATGTGGCTTATTTTTTATATTACCTTGAGCGTATTGCTTTAAACTGCAGCATTCTAAGACTGAAACGGCACTATGGCTGCTGGCTCCGCCCACCTCAGCTTCCCAACATGGCGGTGATACTTTTACCACCAGCTCTGGGAGCCTTTGTGGGTCTATGCTTCTATCAAAGCAGCGTGTAGCCCAGAAACCTCTTTTTTTGTTTTGTACTAGCAAAGGCTAAATCCACCACGCAGTTTAATGTGCCACTTGCAGAGGCCTCATTCCCGCCATACTGCAGGTCAAGCGCGCACGCCAGGAACCCGCCATAGTGACTCAAACATGCAGGCTGCCACTAACTTGAAAGAGACAACTAGGAACTGTTTTTAGCTCTGTTTTAGTTTCTTTTTTCTCAGGTTTTAGGTGGAAACTCTTGCCAACACGTTGGGCACCATTTGTAGCTAGAGTTTTCCTGCCTGGTCCACAGTCAGGACAAATCTCTCTCACCCGCCAGTCCCACAGCCGCTCAGACCCAACCAAGTAAACACAGAGACTTATATTGTTTACAAACTATATGGCCATGGCAGGCTTCTTGCTAACTGTTCTTATATCTTAAATTAATCCATTTCTATAAATCTATACCTTGCCACATGGCTTGTGGCTTACCGGCACCTTCACATGCTGTTTGTCATGGTGGCGGCTAGCAGTGTCTCCTCAGCCTTCCACTTCCCAGAATTCTCTCCTCCTTGTCCCGCCTATACTTCTTCCTGCCTGACCACTGGCCAATCAGTGTTTTATTTATTGACCAATAAGCAACATGTTTGACATACAGACCATCCCACAGCATGTGTGTAAAAGTAATCAAGTAGAATCTGTCTTAAATGTGTGTGAGCCCTCACTCAATATTATCTTGGTGAGATTCATCCATGTTGTTACCTTTTGTACTAGTTTGTTCTTTTCCCTGGCAATGAAGCATGCATTCTTCTTATGATTAACATTTTGTTTTTTTCTGTCGCTACAAAAATCCTGATAAAAATTTCCTGGTGAATATATGTGTATATTTATCAGATTTGGAATCTCTTGGTCATAATTAAGCATATAATTACATTTAATCAAAATTGACAAGTAGTTTTCCAAAGTGATTCTAGCAATTTTCAATTCCACCAGCAATGTATGAGAATTCCAGTTGTTTCACAACCTATCCAACAATTTTGAAAGCCTTTATAATGTTTTTTTATTTTAGTCTCTCAGGTGAATATAATCATTTGCTGTAAAACTTGTTTGCAGATGTTCTTGTTTATATAGAAAATGGAAAACAATGGTGAGGTTCTTTGATTATCCAGATTAAACAAAATTATACTAATTAAGCAGAAATGCTTTGTTATACTTATTGGAGTTGGATCAGAATGTCCCACAAAGGTTGATGTATTTGAATATTTGGCCCCCAGCTGGCAGTACTGTTGAGAGGTAGTTAGAAAATGTAGAGGGATGCACTTGGGAGGCAGAGGTAGGCAGATCTCTGTGAGTTTGAGACCAGCCTGGGCTACACAGTGAGTTCCAGGAAAAGCTCCAAAGCTACACAGAGAAACCCTGTCTCAACCCCCACATACACAAAAAAAAAAAATGTAAAGGGAAGTGGAAAACTTAAGCGGTAAAGCCTGGTTAGAAAAAAAGGTGGCTGGAGGCATTTATTTCACCCTATACTCATAATAATCCTCTATCTATCTATCTATCTATCTATCTATCTATCTATCTATCTCCCTCTTCTTCTCCCTTTCTCTCTCTCCCCTTCCTTCCATCCCATCCCACATCCCTCTTCCCCTCCCTCTCTCCTTCTCCCCTCTTCTTTTCTCCCTTTCTCTTCCTCTCTTTCACTTTTCCTCTTTCCTAGCTACAGTGATGTAAGCAGCTTCCTAGCCATGCCCTTCTACCTCAGTTGTTATCCTTTTTTTTTTTTTTTTTTTTTTTTGGTTTTTTGAGACAGGGTTTCTCTGTGTAGCTTTGCGCCTTTCCTGGAGCTCACTTGGTAGCCCAGGCTGGCCTCGAACTCACAGAGATCCGCCTGCCTCTGCCTCCCAAGTGCTGGGATTAAAGACGTGCGCCGCCACCACCGCCTGGCAGTTGTTATTCTTTGATACAGACCAAACAGAAATCAAGCCAGCCAGCTGATCATACATTGAAATCTCTGCAACAACTCTCTTTTCCTTTAAATTCTTTTTCTCAAGAATTTTGCCATTGTGACAGGAGCTGACTAACACAGTACCACTATTATCCATTGCATTTCTCAGGTTCAGTATCATAACTGAAAGTTTTAAATCAAAGCAAGCTTCAACACATTATGTTTTAGATCAATATCACACGAATTCTAATGATTGTAAGGACAGGCAGAAGACTCAGAACATCCAACACCATGTTGGTGGAAAAGAACAAAATCTGAAGGCTGATATCATTTAACTCTAATGATGCAGTAACTGAGACAATAATAAAGTATTTGTGAAAAAGTAAACAGACAACAGCAGACTAGAGAGCATAAAAACAAACCTACACAAACAGCTATAATCAAACTTTGACAAACAGAAAAGGCAATAAATACAATGCCGTCTTCTTGATGGTTGTCTTTTCAGTAAATGGCAGCCTTTCAACAACTGGGCATCCATGTGCAGATGGACAAATCTCTAGACAGAATATCCTTCACAAGAACTATTTCCAAATGGACCATAGGCCATATTTTGAAATATAAAACTATAAAACTCGTAGAAGGTTACACAGGAGAAAAATCTAGGTGATATTGAATTGATGACTCTGGATATGATACCAAAGGTATGATGTATCAAATAATTGATTAAATGTACCATCTTTAAAATAAGAACTCCTGTCAGGTGTGGTGGTGCATGCTTGTAATTTGAGTAGTCAAAAGGCTGAGAAATGAGGATGGTGAGTTTGTGGTCTGCCTGGGCTGGCTACATAGCAACACATCATCATTAATTATTCAATTAATTTGTTAATTAATTAACTTTTGATCTGTGGAGGAAATTGTCAAGTGCATAAGACAGGGTACAGACTAGATGAAAATATTTACACAACACATTTCTGTTAAAAAAAAAGTGTTATCTAATACATCGTAAGAGCACTTGAAACTCAACAATAAGACAAACAACCCAATTTAAAAACAGGCTAAAAGTCTGAATAGACATCTTACCAAAAAAGATATTCAGAGGTCAAATAAGCATATGAAAATATGATCAATTCTAAGGATTTAAAATCCAAAGTAATGAGGCTTCTGTTTTTCACTTGTAGAGTGCTTGCATGCAGGATAGGATACACTAACTTTAATCCATACCAGAAAGAAAAAAAGGCATGGAGAAAAGAGGAGAGAGAGACTTATATGTATATTGCAAAGTGAAAAAAGTATGGGTCTAACTTTAAGACATTCTGAAAAGTGAAAACCTATGACGACAGTATAAGGATCAGTGGAAGCCTAGAGGCCATTTAGAGCAGGGAGAGTTCTGTATGGCACTCTAATTGTGGGTCTATGTCATCATACATTTGTCCAAGTCCACAGAATACACCAACAGAGTAAACTCTAGTGTAAAATACAGACTTTGGGTTATAATGATGCCTCAGTGTTGGTTCCTTGATTATAATAAGTACACAAGTTTAGAATATAACACTAATGGTTGAATTACTAATGGTATCCCTGTAGGGGACGGGGGATGGTAAATGAGAACTGTGTTTCTCTCAATTTTTCTGTGAGCCTGAAACAGTTCTAAGAAGTAAAATTCAATTTTTGAAATGTAAAGCAAAAGCTAATGTCTTATTGGGGATTCACTGGGGACAGAGCCATTGTGAGTACTATCATAAGAGTATTTAAAAAGTAGCTGGAAGGGCAAGCCCCACTTCCAGGGCTTGGACATTGCAAACTAGATTTAATGAGGAAAAGGAGAAATAATAAAAAAAATATTATTTTGTAAAGAATTAAAGATAGACACCTCTCTTACTGCCCCCTGAGAGTCAGTCCTTCCAGTCTCACCCCAGAACTGTAGCAGGAAACCTGCTGTGGTCTCTCCTTTTCCTATCAGACCCAATCCCCAAGAGATCACAAAGAACTTCTCCCTCAACCTTCCTTTTCCCAACTCATCCCAGTATCACAGCCTCCAACTCCAGCAGGCATTTACTGAGAACACACCAGCTGAACAGGACAGGGAAAGAGGTAAGCTAACTGAAGACCTTCACCACTCACTGATTCCCTCCAAATCCAATTCCCTAGTCTCATGCCAGTGCTGCAACAGAACATCAGCTTCAGTCTACCTTCGCCCTGCCCACATCTCCTGTGCATCCTACAGTCCATCCCCTCCTAACCTTCCTGCTCCCAATATGTCTCTTTGTCCCAGCTCCCGACTCCAGCAGGCATCCCTGCTAACCCACAGGCCACCCCTGCCGGAAAACTAGGTAGACTGCCCTAAGACTTTCTCTTCTCTCTGTGTTCTGCCAGATACAATCCCCCAAGCCTCATCCCCAGCTCTGCAGCACAACATCCTTGGCAGCCTTCCCTGCCTCTCTGCTCCTATATCCTGTGGATCCCACAGATCTTCCCCTGCTAACTTCCTCCTCCGATAATGTAACACACCATATAGACAGGGTGAAAGATAAAAACCACATGATCATCTTGTTAGATGTAGAAAAAGACTTGGACAAAATCCAACACCCCATCATGATAAAACTCCTATAGAGATTAGGGATACAAGAGACATATCCAAACATAATAAAGGCAATTTACAGCAAGCCTATAGCCAATATCAACTTAAATGGAGAGAAATCAAAGAAATTCTACTAAAATAGGGAATAAGACAAAGTTGTCCACTCTCTCCATATCTATTCAATATAGTACTTGAAGTCTTACCTAAAGCAATAAGACAACTGAAGGAGATCAAGGAGATGCAAATGCGAAAAGAAGATGTCAAAATATCTTTATTTGAAGATGATACAATCGTATACATAAGTGACCCTAAAAATTCCACTAGGGAACTCCTACATCTGATAAACACTTTAGGCAAAGTATCTGGACACAAGATTAACTCAAAAAATCAGAAGTCTTCCTATATACAAATGACAAACTGACTAAGAAAGAAATCAGGGAAACAACAACTTTCACAATAGCCTCAAATAATATATAAAATACCTTTGGGTAACTAACCAAGGAAGTGAAAGACCTATATAATAAAAACTTCAAGTCTTTGAAGAAAGAAATTGAAGAAGATATCAGAAGATGGAAATATTTCTCATGCTCATGGATCAGTAGAATTATTATAGTAAAAATCGCCGTCTTACCAAAAGCAATCTACAAATGCAGTCCCCATCAAAATTCCAACACAATTCTTCCCAGATCTTTACAGGACAATTACCAACTTCATATGTAAAAACAAAACACTCAGAGTAGTTAAAACAATCCAGAACAAGAAAAGCACATTTTAAGGTCTCATCATTCTCCATTTCAAGTTATACTACTGATCTACAGTAATAAAAACTGTATGGAATTGGCATAAAAACCCACATGTTAATCTATGGTATTTAATTGAAGACCTAGACATAAGTCCACATACCTATGAACACCTGATTTTTGATAAAGAAGCCAGAAATACACACTGGAAAAAAAGACAGTATCTCCAACAAATGATGCTGATAAAACCAGATGTCTACAAGTAGAAGAATGCAAATAGATCCATATTTTTCAGCCTGCACAAAAATGAAGTTTTGATCACGTCCAGTAGATCAAAGACCTCAACATAAAACCAGGTACACTGAAACTGATAGAAGAGAAAGAGGGGAATAACCTTGAACATACTGGAACAGGAGACAACTTTCTGAACAGATCACTGATATCACAGGCACTAAGATCAACAATTAATAAATGGGATCTCATGAAACTGAAAAGCTTCAGTAAGGCAAAGGACACTTTCAATCAGACAAAACAGCAGCCTACATAATGGGAAAAAGATTTCTGCCAACTCCACATCCAATAAAGGACTAATATTCAAAATATATAAAGAACTCAAGAAACTAGACATCAAACAATCAAATAATCTAATTTAAAAAGGGACATAGATATAAACAGATTCTCAATAGACGACTCTCAAATGGCTAAAAAAGAACCCACTTAAATGTTCAACATCTTTAGCCATCAGGTAAATAGAAATCAAAACTTCTTTAAGATTCCATCTTACACCTGTCAGAATGGCTAACATCAAAAACACAAGTGACAGCTCATGCTGGCAAGGATGTGGAGCTGGTAGAAGTGCAAACTTGGACAGCCATTATGAAAATCAATATGATGGTTCCTCAGAAAATTAGGAATCATCTACCTCAAGACCCAGCTATACTACTCTTGGGCATACACCCAAAGAATGTTCCATTCTACCATAAGGACACTTGCTCAATCATGTTCATTGTCACTCTTTTCATAATTGCCAGAAACTGTAAACAACCTAGATGTCCCTCAACCAAAGAATGGATAAAGAAAATGTGGTACATTTACACAATGAGCTGTTATCGATCTGTTAAAAAAATGAGATTATGAAATTTGCAGGCAAATGGATGGAACCAGAAAATAATCATCCTGAGTGAGGTAACCCAGACCCAGAAAGACAAGTATGGTATGTATTCACTTATAAGTGGATATTAGCTGTTAAGTAAATGATAACAAAGCTACAATCTGTAGACACAGAGAGGTTAGGTAAAGAAGAGGGTCCTGGGGATCACCCTGGGAAGGGGAAATAGAGCAGATTTTATGGGTGGACTGGGGACAGGTGGGGATGGGAGCAGGAGAAATCAGATGGAGGGACAGGATGGAGGGAGAGAGTTTGGGGAGAAACTGCTGGAAATGGGAGGCATTTAGGAGATAGTGTAGAGACCTAGTATAGTGAAAAATTCCTGTAATTTATGAGTGTGATCCTAATGAGGACTCCTAGTAATGGAGGATACGAAGCCTCAACTGGCCATCTTGTGTAGTCAGGCAAGGCTTCCAGTGGATGCACTGTGTTACATTCAATTTAGTTGTTGGCCAAGGGGGTCCCATAGAAATCCCCAAATAACACAACCTGATGCTATGACAAAGGATTGCTCTCCACAAACTGACAGTGGGGACCCTGAGGATGATGTCCTCATCCCTACTTTCTAGTCTCTTTGGTGTGGGAAGGTACTCTCCAGGCTATCAAAAGAGAAAAGTGGACACCAACCCATTCACAAAACCTTTGACTTACAATCTGTCCTACCTGCAAATTATGCTAGGGCAATGGCTGCATAGAACTTGTAGGGGTAGCTAACCAATGTCCCTGAGAAGGAACCTATACCTGACACTGCTTGGGTAATCAATAACCAAAGGCTAGATAGCCCAGAGACCTAAGGTAAAACCAAACACTCCTGATAAAAAAAAAATCAACAAAATAATTACTAATGATATCCTGCTATGCTCATAGATCAGTGCCTTCTCCAGGCATCATCAGAGAGGCTTCCTCCAGCAGCAGATGGGAACGGATGTAGAAACCCACAGTCAGACATTATGTGGAGAGAAAGTCTAAATTGGAGATCTCGTTCGAGTCCCTCCACTCAGAGCTGGGGAATCCTGTGGAAGAAAGGGAGGAAAGACTGTAGAAGTCAGAGGAGATGGAGGACACCAGGAGAAAATAGTCCACTGAATCAACTAAGGAGGGCTCATATGGGCTCACAGAGACTGAAGCAGCAAGCACAAGGCCTATATGGGTCTACACTGTGTTCTCTGCATATATATTATGGTTTCCAATTTGATGTTTTTATGGGATTCCTGAGTGTGCCAATGAGTGGGTCTCTGTTTCCTAGTCCCTCTTTGGGGCTCTTTTCCTTCTATAATTTGTTTTTCTTTTTTTCCAATTCTGATGTGTTAATTTTTGTTTTATCTTATTATATTTTACTTTGTTAAGTGTTGTTATCTCTTAGAAGCCTGTTCTTTTCTAATGACAGAAAGGGAGTGGATATGGTGGGGAGAAGAGGTAGAGAGGAACTCAGAGCAGAAGAGGGAAGGGAAAGCTGTAATCAGGATATATTGTTTGTGGAAATGATGTATTTTCGAGAAAAGGGGGAAATGAATTAAAGATAAATAAATAAAAATGGGGTTGGAGAGGTGGTTCAGAGGTTAAATGCATGTACTGCTCTTACAAAGGACAGGTCCTCAGCACCTGTGCAAGGTAACTCATAACCACCTGTAACTCCAACCCCAGCAGATCCAATGCCTCTGGCCTACAGGGTACTGCACTCATATGCACATACACACAAAAAAATTAAAATAATTATTTAAAAAGGAGTATGAGAAAACTGGAAATTAAATGCCAGGCTTGGTGGCACACACCTGTAATCCCAACATTTGAGAGGTAAAGACAACAGGATCATGAGCTCAAGGTCAGAATGAACTACTCAGATGAGACTCTGTATTTTTTTAAAAGACAGATAAGAATTGGCAATATTTTTAAAGCATATGTGTTTTTGTTAAGACTCACCATTTCAGGCTGACAAGATTGCTCAGTGTGTAAAGGTGTTTCCCAGCAAACCTGATAATTTTGGCTGAACACCTGGAACCCACATGGTGAATGGAAAAACTGACTCATAAAAGTTGTCCTCTGACTTCTACAAGACTCCCATAGCCTACATTTGTAGTCAGAAGATTTCCTGTGTCCCAGCTTGCTGGTAGTCAGGACAAATCTCTCCCACTCTCATCCCCCAAGGAAACACACAGAGGCTTATATTAATTATAACTGCATAGCCATGGCTCAATCTTTTTGCTAGCTAACTCATATCTTAAATTAGCCCATAACTATTAATCTATGTATCACCACATGTTCCATGGCTTTACCTGGATTCCATTACATGTTGCTCCTCGGGTGGCTCACTGCCGGCTCTCCCTGCCTCCTTCCTGACTCTCTCTTTGAATTTTCTGCCTGCCTCTAAGCTGCCTTGCCATAGGCCAAATGGCTTTATTTATCAACCAATCAAAGCAACATATATTCGCAATGTACAGAAAGACATTCCTGGGGCTGGAGATATGGCTCAGAGGTTAAGAGCACTGACTGCTCTTCCAGAGGTCATGAGTTCAATTCCCAGCAACCACATGGTGGCTCACAATCGTCTATAATGAGATCTGATTCCTTCTGGTGTACAGGCAAACTTGCAGAAAGAACACTGTTTATATAATAAACAAAATAAATCTTAAAAAAAAGAAAAAGAAAGAAAGATATTCCCCCACAATGCATTCACCTACACTTACATACTAATAATAATAATTGTTATTAGTAGTAAATGGAAGATCCACCAACTTTCAAGTAAAGTGATACATATATTGTTTTCATTATCTAATAATGACAGCAAAAACAATACATTTCTGAATCTGTATTTATCTCTTAATTCATGGAATAGGCCTGTTCTTTAGAAAGTTAGCTAAACTACATGGTGAGATACACATTGTTTCAGTTGCTGTTTTATTGCTGTAAAGAGATAACATGACCAAGGCAACTTATAAAAGAAAATGTTCCATGGGCAGGCATCAGGCAGAGAGAGAGAGAGAGAGAGACAGAGACAGAGACAGAGACAGAGACAGAGACGAGAGAGACAGAGAGAGACAGAGAGAGACAGAGAGACAGAGAGAGAGAGAGAGAGAGAGAGAGAGAGAGAGAGAGAGAGAGAGA
>CABHPH010115052.1:0-13766 GCA_902168325.1 Peromyscus nudipes
AAAAAAAAAAATCCCTGGAGCTGGGTAGTGGTGGTGGTGGTGGTGGTAGGTGGGGGTGGTGGTGGTGGTAGGTGGGGGTGGGGGTGATAATGTGGGGGTGGTGGTGGTAGTGGTGGCGCACACCTTTAATCCCAGCACTCAGGAGGCAGAGGCAGGTGCATCTCTGTGAGTTTGAGGCCAAGTTCTAGGACAGCCAGAGCTGTTAAACAGAGAACTCTGTCTTGGAAAAACAAACAAACAAACTTTGTAAAACAGCAGGAGAGAGACCTTGGTGGTTTGGGGGCCAAAGTGCCCCAAGGAGCTGGGGAAAGGGACTCACAATGGGTGCTTGAAGCTGTCAGGACCCTGAGTGCGGGCCTGCGTATTGGCCAGGTCCCCAAGGGGCGAGTCTGAATGCTAACACAAACAAAAAAATGCCAAACAAACAAACAAAATCTCTGGAGTGTGGTTGTGCATACTTTTAATCCTAGCACTTTGGGAGGCAGAGACGGGTGGATCTCTGTGAGTTTGAGGCCAGCCTGGTCTACATAGTGAGTTCCAGGACAGCTTGGAACTGTAGAGAGACCCTGTCACAAAACAAACCAACCAAACAAAACAAAACTCGTTATGTGTGTATGATGTATGTGAGCATATGCAGGTGCCAGCATAAGCCAGAGGTGTCAGAGTACCCTGCAGCTGGAATTAGAGAAAGTTGTAAGCTGCCTAACATGGGTGCTGAGACTCAAACTTGGGTCCTCTGGAAGAGCAGTGCGTGCTCTTAACTGCTGAGCCATCTCTTCAGCTCAAATTGTACTAGTTTAAATTCTGTCAGCCTGGTACTGGCATAAAAACTGACATATGGACCAATGGAATCGAATTGAAGACCCTGACATTAATCTACACACATATGAACACCTGATTTTTGACAAAGAAGCCAAAACTATACAATGGAAAAAAGAAAGTATCTCCAACAAATGATGCTGGCATAACTGGATGTCAACATGTAAAAGATTACAAATAGATCCATATCTGTCACCATGCACAAAACTCAAGTCCAAGTGGATCAAAGACCTCAACATAAATCCAGTTACACTGAACTTGATAGAAGAGAAAGTAGGAAGTACTCTTGAACTCATTGGCACAGAAAACTACTTCCTAAATATAACACCAATAACACAGACACTGAGAGCAACAATTAATAAATGGGACCTCTTGAAACTGAGAAGCATTTGTAGGGCAAAAGACACGGTCAATAAGACAAAAATACAGCCTACAGAATGGGAAAAGACCTTCACCAACCCCACATCTGACAGAGGACTGATCTCCAAAGTATATAAAGAACTCAAGAAACTAGACATCAAAATACTGAACAATCCAATTAAAAAATGGGCTGAAGAGCTAAACAGAGAATTCTCAAAAGAAGAATCTCAAATGGCTGAAAGACATTTAAGGAAATGCTCAACATCCTTAGTCATCAGAGAAATGCAAATCAAAACAACTCTGAGATACCACCTTACACCTGTCAGAATGGCTATGATCAAAAACACTAATGACAGCCTATGTTGGAGAGAATGCGGAGCAAGGGGACCACTACTCCACTGTTGGTGGGAATGCAAACTTGTACAACCACTGTGGAAATCAGTATGGCGGTTTCTCAGAAAATTAGGACTCGATCTACCACAAGACCCAGCCATACCACTCTTGGGCATATACCCAAGGAATGCTTAGTCATACCACAAAGAAACATGCTCAACTATGTTCATAGCAGCACTATTTGTAATAGCCAGAACCTGGAAACAACCTAGATGCCCGTCAACTGAAGAATGGATTAAGAAAATGTGGTACATATACACAATGGAGCACTACTCAGCAGAGAAAAACAATGACAGCATGAAATTTGCAGGCAAATGGATGGAACTAGAAAATATCATCCTGAGTGAGGTAACCCAAACCCAGAAGGACAAACATGGTATGTACTCACTCATAAGTGTATACTAGATATAAAGCAAAGAACAATCATACTGTAACCCACAGAACCAGGGAGGCTACATAGCAGGGGGGACCCTAGGATGACTGTGTCTTAGAATAAGTTTTGGTTTTACTTAATTACTGGGCAAGCCTCAGTGAAACATCTCACTATTAGGATAAGAATTTGTACTGTATCAAGCTGATAATAGAAAATAAATAAATAAATAAAAATGGAAAAATATGTTTTTGTATGTCTGTTCACATGTGTTTTGGAGGTATCTATCACTGAGTGATGTGTGTATAGCTGTACTTTATATAAATAAGTGTATTAGTAGCTGTGTGCAAGTTTCTGCACCAGGAGTGTGCTTCTGTGTATATGTACCCGTGTGTCTGTGTCTTGGGACACTCAGTGTTAAGTATGTGCATAAGACATCTGCGGGTTTCTGAGTTTGTGTTTGAATATGTGTATGGTCCTGAATCTGCAAATTCAGTGTGTGTCTGTTGGTGTCCTTGTTAGGATCCACATATATCTCTGTAAGATTGTGTTGCACTTGTGTGTGTGCTGTGTTCACATTGTGTGTGTGTGTGTGTGTGTGTGTGTGTGTGTGTGTGTGTTGGGAATAAAACTGAGGACTGTGCACATATTGGAAAAGAACTCCACCATACCACTGAGATTCACGCCCCCAGCACTGTGTGCCTTGATGTATCTCTAGATCCGTCCATCTGCTATGATATTCACATGGTGGGCTGCTCCCCACAGTGGCTTCTGGGAGGTAGGTGGGGGACTGTGAAAGGAGGAGGCCCTGCATAGGCTGCCCACTGAGTAAGGATGTAACAGGGATGACTGTCATGGGCTCAGTAGGACAGGGTCTTAAATACAAGGACCTCCCTTGCTCTCCCCTGCCCTGGTTCTGACTCTTCCTTAGCTTATCTTAGCACTCTTCTGTGGAGGATGAGGACGCATGCGCTCAGTGAAGGTTCCCAAATGTTTGAGGGACAGGACTGTGCACATGCCTGCCCAAAGCCCTTAAGAGCCACCAAAACAGAAAACTCATGGCAACATTATATACACACTTCCTGGTTTTCACAGTCGTCCTTGGACATACAGGGGATTCCTGAGGTCAGCATCCAAGCCTGCTGGCCATCTCTGGATCTGAGCTGTGGACCTTGTTATGAGTGACTTTCTTGGCTCAGTGAGAACACCAAGGAAAAGGGTAGGGCCCATGTGGTCCCATTTTATGCTGTAGGAACTTATGTGATTTTATTTGTTTCTTTCTTTATTTATTTATTTTTTTTCCGAGACAGGGTTCTCTGTGTAACAGTCCTGGCTGTCCCGGAACTCCCTTTGTAGACCAGGCTGGCCTCGAACACACAGAGATCCGCCTGCCTCTGCCTCCTAAGTGCTGGGATTAAAGGTGCACTGCCCAGCTCATTTATTTATTGATTTTTAAGACAGGGTCTCTCTCTATAGTCTTGGTGTTCCTGGAACTTGCTATGAAAACCAGGCTGGGGCTGGAGAGATGGCTCAGATGTTAAGAGCATTGACTGCTCTTCCAGAGGTCTTGAGTTCAATTCCCAGCAACCACATGGTGGCTCACAAACATCTGTAATGAGACCTGGTGCCCCCTTCTGGCTTGCAGGCATACATGCAGACAGAACACTGTATACATAATAAATAAATAAATCTCAAAAAAAAAAAAAAAAAAAGGAAGAAAGGAAAGAAAAAGAAAAGAAAACCAGGCTGGCCTGGAAACCATAGAGATCCTCCTGCCTTTGCCTCTTAAGCACTAGTATTAAAGTTTTTTGTTGCCACCCCAAGCATGATTTCATTTTTGTAAATAAAACAGTCTGGCTGGGTGTGGAGGTCTATGCCTTTAATCCCTGCACTTAGGAGGCAGAGGCAGGTAGATCTCACTGAGTTTGAGGTCAGCTTGATCCACATAGGGAGTTCCTGACCAGCAGACTACCCAGTGAGACCTTGTCAAAAAGGAAGGAAGGAAGGAGGAAAGAAGGAAGGAAGGAAGGAAGGAAGGAAGGAAGGAAGGAAGGAAAGAAGGAAGGAAGGAAGACAGAAAGACAGAAAGACAGAAAGACAGAATATACATGTAGTTGGTTGTGCTTCAGAGGCAAAGGCAAGAGAGTATCTAGTTAAAGTCCAACCTGGGCTAAACACCAGGACTCTGCTTTAAAAAAAGTTAAGTTAAATTAAAAATAACATAAACCCGGACAGTAGTGGGTAGCGCACATCTTTTATCCCAACACTCAGGAGGCAGAGGCAGGTGAATCTCTGAGTTCAAGGCCAGCCTGGTCTACAGGACAGCCAGGGAGGACTACATGGTGAGATTCTGTCTCAAAAAAACCAAACCAAAACGAAACAAAGCAAAACCTGTGTGTGTGTGTGTGTGTGTGTGTGTGTGTGTGTGTGTGTGTGTGTGTATGTGTGTGTAAGTTCCCGAGGCTTAACCTAAGGGCCCCTCAGCTGCCCCAGCCCTTCCAAAGCAGTGGGAGGGAAGTTCTTGGTGTGATCTAGGGCACACAGCCAAAAGACACAAGTCAAAATCTCTGAGGGTGTGTCGGGCAGTTAATGAATGAGAGTCACTTTATTTGTCTAGATTTGGTGATATTTATGGAGTTGGTAAGTTTCTTTTTCTCACCACACCCAGTTTACACTTACATTCTTCACCCCACCAAATTTTTGAGCCACTTAAGCTTCTAGGCATGGTTTCCACTCAGTTCACAGGCCTCAGGTGCTCCCGAACTGGGAAGAAGAGGTGAGATGTGAGAGCCCAAAGCCACAGATAGGGAAGGCCACACACCTTGTTTACTTTCTTCCCTTAGGCTGTCCTTTGGGGGCCTTTCTGAGGTGCTCCTGGGATTGATCATTGATGACCTTACACATGAGGTAAGAGTCTTTTTAAAAATTGTCTTATTGAGCCGGGTGGTGGCTGTGCATGCCTTTAGTTCTAGCACTTGGGTGGCAGAAGCAGGTGGATCTCTGATTTTGAGGCCAGCCTGGTCTACAGAGTGAGTTCCAGAACAGCCAGGGTTACACAGAGCAACCCTGTTTTGAAAGAAAAACCACCACCAACAACAACAACATTGTATTATTGTGTGTGTATTCACAATGCATGTGTATGTGGGTGCATGTGTATGTGGGTGCCTGATGTGCCAAGGTGCCCATGTGGAGGTCAGAGGATAACTTTTGTGGAATTTGTTCTCTCCACATGTATGTGGGTTCTGGGGATGGAATTCAGACAGTTGGGTTTGTAAGGCAAGCATCCTTACCCTTTGGACTACCCCACTAAGGAGTCAGGGGTTTAACACTGGCGCCCAGGATGGTCTGGAACTGGTGACTCTGGCCATCAGCCTGCAGATAATGAGCCACACCCACCAGCACTATCTGGATGCTGATCCACTCCACCTCTTCCAGGAAGCCTCCCTGGAGTCTGGGGCCACCTTGGTCTCTTTGAGTTCATTGAATTCATGCCTCAGCTCCAGGCTTTCACCACGGTGGGGAGGTAAGGTCAGGACCCTCTTTGGAATATGGTTTCTCCAAAACTGGAAACTGACCACTCAGGTTTCTGTCGGCGGTACGATTCTGTGACTACTTTTTCAGACAGCCTGAGTTCTTCTGTCCCTTCTAGTCTGTGGCAGGCTGCACGCTTCCCCTGAGCACAGCAGGTACCCGCAGCAGCGGCCCTCTTCCCTTGGGTTATTACAACAGCCCCCGCTGTCTCCTGCTTCTTCCTGCACCTGCTCCACAGCCTCCTCTCCTCTAAGCTGCCCGAATGATCAGAGGATAGGTGAGAAGGTGTGGTCACACCCCGAGCAAGAGCCCTGTAGTGGCTTCTACACATTCTTAAAATAAAGACGAAAATCCTATCAGGCGTGGTGGTGAACACTCTTAGAATCATAGCATTTGGGAGGAGGCAGGAGAATCAGAAGTTCCAAGTTTCCCTAGCAACATAGCAAGTTCAAGGCCGGCCTGGGCTACTGTGGGACCCTCTAGGCTGTGCCTGTGTTCCCACTCCCAGGGATACTCTTTCCAGGGCTAAAACCTGCTCATCTGTTTCCATCTTGGGACAGCATCTCTTCTTCCTTTTTTTTTTATTTTTTATTTTATTTTTTATTTTTGTTTTTTTTTCGAGACAGGGTTTCTCTGTATAGCTTTGGAGCCTGTCTTGGAACTCACTCTGTAGCCCAGGCTGGCCTCGAACTCACAGAGATCTTCCTGCCTCTACCTCCCGCGTGCTGGGAGTGGCCACCACCGCCCGGCCGGCATCTTTTCTTTAGAGAGAGCTTCTCTCTCTCTCTCTCTCTCACACACACACACACACACACACACACACACACACACACACACACACACGAGTTTAAATCAAGTACCCAGGAGCACATGCCCTGTCACCTGAATTAGGGCTGAGAAACGACATCAGCCCTAATTCCTGGAACCAGAAGTGATGATTTGGGGAAAACTCACATTTTCAGGTGTGATCACATGGAGGTTGTCCTGGACTCAGAGAACACCCTGCGTGCAGTCACACATGTTCCTCGGCAGAGGCCGATGTGATGGACACTCATGGGAGAAGGCAAGGTGGGGATGAAGCAGAGGGAGGCTTGGAGTCGCCAGTGTGGAACATCGTGCCGGCGTCACCAGGAGCAAATTTCTGGCTCTGGTCATCTCTGAATCCTGAGCCTTGTTGTCGACGCTCCTCACTGTCTAATTTATCCCTGTTTTTTTGTTCGTTTATTTACTGTAGTGTGTGCCCATTTGCGCATGTGCATGAGGTGCTCGGAGAACGACTTGCAGAAGTTGGTTCTGTCCTTTTACCTCCTGTGTTCCGAGGGTCAAACTTAGGTCATTAGGCTTGGCAGCAAGTGCCTTTACCGGCTAAGCCATCTTGCCAGGATTATTTATTTATTTATTTGGAAACAGCATTGAAGTTTATTTTATTTATGTATTTATTATTATTTTTTTATTTGGATTTTCAAGTCAAGGTTTCTCTGTGTAGCCCTGGCTGCCCTCTAACTTACTATGCAGATCAGGCTGGCTTCGAACTCACAGAAATACACCTGATTCTGCCTCCTGAGTGCTGGAATTAAAGGCAGGTACCACCACTGCCCAGCTTATTTATTTATTTTGAAGCCACATTGAAGTTTATTGAGGGGAGCTTTTAGAGATAGATTTGAGCTCAGAGGTATATAATAAACAGAGTTGCTCTGGGAAAGAATACACCACAGCCATGAGTGTGAGAATACAGTGTGGGTTCCTCAGAGAAGAGCCGCCTATTTGTTTTTTGAGACAGGGTGTTTTAGTCAGAGTTTTCTAGAGGTAAAAAACCAAGGGGTTGGGTATATATCAGAGTTATTAACTGAACTGTAAAATAATGCTGCTGCCATGTGTGGTGGCACACGCCTTTGATCCAAGCACTCAGGAGGCAGAGGCAGGTGGATCTCTGGGAGTTCGAGGCCAGCCTGGACAGCAGAGTGAGTTCCAGCACAGCCAGGACTACACAGAGAAACCCTGTCTCAAAAAACCAAAAATTATTGTCAGGTCCCAAGGAAACCTGGGACAAGTCTCACTCAGTACCTGTGGCTCCTCCCAGCACGTCTCACCCCGACTCCCACCCTAAACCTCTGGAGCCCAGGGGCTTGTCTTCAACACACCCCCCTGCCCGCTTCTCCTTCCTATAAAAACCTTCCATTTCTGCAATGCACTCTCTTGGCCTCTTGACCCTTGGCTCCTCTCTTGGTCCAAGTACCCTCTCTTCTCTCCTGTCTCTCTCCTCTCCTCTCTCTCTTCTCTCCTCTCTCTCTTCTCTTCCTCTCTCGCTCTCCCCCACTTTGCCTCCTCCCATGGCCTGGTTCAGTCTCAACACTTCCAGATGCCTCTGGCTGAACTCTTCCTCATATCTACAATAAAACCCTTCTCAACCATACCTAGGAGCGTTATGCCCTCATTTTCATTCAATATAATAATAGTAATAGTAATAATAGTAATAATAATAATAATAATTGATAATAAATTAAAGTTTAACAGAATCTGTGAACTGTTGGTCCTATAACACTGCAAGAACAGCCTCACCCCTCGTCACCTGCTGTAAGACCCCTGTGATATTTTGGACAAGGCAGGAAGATACTTGGGGACAGCAGTGGGCCTGAGGTGGACGGTCAAAAGATGAAGTTCTGCAGCTCCCTGGAGCAGTGATAACACAGCTGTAAACTTGTTCAAAATGTATTGTGCTGGGCTGCTGTGGAACAGTTTCCTCAGTGATGAAAGCATTCTGTTCTGCAGGAAGCTCCTAAAGCAGGAACAACGTAGACTAGCTTCAGGAAGTCCCTGAAACTGATCAGATTTATTAGCCCTGCCCCCTGCCAGAGTAAGTTCTAAATGCTGATAGTCCCTCTCAGACAAGCAAAGCTGCAAAGACTCTGAGACCAGACTAGCCTCCTGGAAGAGGTTTAGACCAATTAAGGCAGCTGGAAAGAAGACCCCCAGCCTGTTGAGCGGCCTGCGGGCAGTGCAGTGTGCTCCAGGTTCCAGCTTTGTGAGCTGTCCCCCATGATGGGATGGGCTTTGGTGAGGCAGCTGTTGTTGAGTCATTTCTGGTCCTGTAAGTAACCCCTCCCCCATACTCTGTAAGTAACCCCTCCCCCACACTCCTGTAAATAACCCCTCCCCCATGCTCCTGTAAGTAATCCCTTCCCATGCTCCTGTAAGTAACCCCTCCCCCATGCTCCTGTAAGTAACCCCTCCCCATACTCCTGTAAGTAACCCCAATAAAATGCATTGGTTCACCAAGATGGACTTTGGTGGTATCCATACTTTGGTCTACCTTGCTCCCATCTGGGGTGAGTAGACATGTGCATTGCATCTCCCCAGGAAAAGTTTTGTCACACAACATGTGCTCTTAAGATGGGTACATTTTAGTCAAGTGTGGTGGCACATGTCTTTAATCCCAGCACTCAGGAAGCAGAGGCAGGTGGATTTCTGAGAGTTTTAGGCTAGCCTGGTTTACAAAGGGAGTTCCAGAACAGCCCAGGCTGTTACACAGAGAAACCCTGTCTCAAACACACACACACACACACACACACACACACACACACACACACACACACACACACACGATGGGGTATGTTTCCTTCAATTCAAGTAATGGGACTGGGGAGGTAGAGGCAGAGGATCAGGAGTTCAAGGTCATCCTAGCAAGTTGGAGGCCAGCCTGGGCTCTAAGAGAGCTTATCTTACTAAAACAAACAACAACAAACAGGGCTGGAGAGATGGCTCAGCGGTTTAGAGTATTGGCTGCTCTTTCAAAGAATTTGAGATTAGTTCCCAGCTCCCATGTCAGGAAACTCACAATCTCCTGTAACTCCAGCTCTGCGGCACCTGATGCCCTCTTCTGGCCTCCTTAGGGAACTTCACACATGCACATTATTAAAAATAAAGCAAATCTTTTTTTTAAAAAAGGGAAGAGACTAGGCTCCATTTCTAGGCCCCAGTGAGGAAAAGAGCCACTAAACAGTGCTTTCTCTTTGGCTTTTCGACTTTTCTTTTCTTGACAGGGTTTCAAGCATCTCATGCAAGGATGACCTCAAACTCAGAACCCTCCGGCCCCTACCTGCCAAGTGCTAGGATTATAGGGATGTCCCAGCATGCCTGGGTTATGCGGTGTAGGTGGTTGAACCAGGGCCTTATGCATGCTAAGCAAACACTCTGACCACTGACCTACACCCTCAGACTTGACTTTTTTTTTTCCTTCGAGACAGCGTTTCTCTGTATAACATTCCAGGCTGTCCTTGGAACTCACTTTGTAGACCAGGCTGGCCGCAAACTCACTGAGATCAGCCTACTATTGCCTCCCAAGTGTGGAGATTAAAGGCGTGCACCACCACTGCCCCACCAGACTTGACTTTTTATCTTAATTAACTAATTAATTAATTTTGAGACAAGATCTCACTATGTAGCCCAGGCTGGCCTGGAATTCACTATGTAGATTAGACTAGTCGTCAACTCACAGGTACTGTGATTCAGTATGTGCCACCTCTCCATGCTTTAATTTAAAGCAATAATTACTTTATTTTAAGATATTTATTTATTCATTTATTATGTGTGCCCCTGAGTGGAGGTCAGAGGACAACTTACAGGCGTTCTCTCTTCTACCATGTGGGTTCTGAAATGAATGATAAGTGACGCTGGTTACCACGTGGAAAGGTCACGGTCATGACAGAACCCAGTATTGTTCTAGAGCTTTATTAGGAGGAAGAGGGTAGAGGAAGAACCAGTCCTGGGAAAGAGCATGTGCGGAGGGCAGAGAGAAAGATGGCGGGTAGCGGGGAGAGCAGAGCAGAGAGAGAGGGTGGAGTCTGCCTCCGGCTTTTTAAGGGCTCCGGGTGAAGCAGGCTTACTGAGCTACACCAGGCACGCGCTGATTGCATGACCAGGCCACGCACGTAGTCACCAGTGCACACTGATGACGTAAGACCCAAGACCCTTTGCTTAACTCCTGAACTGCGCATGTGCGGTCATGTAGCTGGAGTGAGGGCAGAATTCTAACAGGTTCCAAGGCTAGAACTCAGTTGGCAGACTTAACAGTAGGCATCTTTACCCATGGAGTCGTCTTCCTGGTTTTTTGTTTGTTTGGTTGGTTTGTTTTGTTTTTGAGACAGGTTCTTTCTGTGTAGTCCTGGCTGTCCTGGAGCTACTATGTAGATCAGGCTGGCCTTGAACTCACAGAGATCCACTTGCCTCTGCTTCCTTAGTGCTGTGATTAAAGGTGTTCACCACCACTCCCTTCCCATGACCCTATTTTTAACTAAAAATTAAAAAATGTATATTTTTACCTTTTAGGTACAGGCGTTTTCCCTGCATGTATGTATGTCTATGTACCGCTTGTGTGCCTGGTGCATGCTTGCCAGAAGAGGTGGCCCATCACCCTGGAAATAGTTACATGTGGTTTTGAGCTGCCACCTGGGTGCTGGGAATCCAACCTAGGTCCTCCGGAAGAGCAGCCAGTACCCTTAACAGCTGAGTCAACTCTCCAGCCTCTCTGTTTTTAATTAAAAAAAAAACAACAAAAAACCCAAAACATTAAGTTGTTAAAAAGAAGTTAAGGTCAGTTGTCAAACGCCAGCCGCTGAGTTGAAGTTTCCTGGGAACTGTCTGGGCGGTGGGTTCCTGCCCACTGAGGACCTGGAGGCCATTTTTGTTTATTTTGATCAGTTTTCCGTGGGAGGACCTGGAGGCTCTGGGAGATAAGCAGTGTGCCTCCTGACATCTGAGGAGTCAGTCACGTGACCTGGGCCTGCAGTGCCCTGAGCCTCAACACTGTTGGACTACATAGCCCCACTTGAGAAAATATCTCACAATGTTACCCTGAGAGTAGAAAGAAAACACAGAGAAGTGGCCCCACGCTGGGCTGCAGGATCCTGTCTGGAAGATGGCTCTACAGGCTCGTTCATTTTCTGTCGCGTCTGCATCTATTACAGTCTAGTTGGTCCTCAGAGAGCAATTCACACATTCTCGTGTGCAGCCGTGCATCTGTACTAGCAAAGGCTGAGCTCTGCCCAGGGCCTAGAGCCCCTCTCTTCCTGCTCTTCTAGGTAGTGCTGGGTGCCTTCCAGGAGCCCCAAGCCCTCTAGGCCAGCTGGTGCATATCAGGCCACAGCAGCCCATCCATCTGGTCCTCCCAGAGAGGGTGGGCCCCTCCCAAGAATCAGCAGGCTCCCAGGTTCCACCGATAACAGGAGGTGGAGGCAGAGGATGGGAGCAGTCAAAGATCTAGAAGGTAGGGTCTGCAGAAGGGAGATGGGCAGTTGGAGCTGTTTGGGGCTGGGGGGTCCCCTACCCCACAGGACAGAAAAGGTGTGACCTGTGTCTTTGGGCCCACATCTGTCTGCTGTGTGGTCTAGGCGCAAGCCAGCCCCTCTCTGGCCCTCAGGTTCCTCTTGGATTTCCTGGTGGCAGCTTGGTTCTCTTAAAGGAAGGAGGCTGGGTCCAGACACCATCCTGACCATCTCTAGTGCCTAGGTGTCCCTGGCTCCTGGCCCCACCTGGCTCCACAGAGGATGTGCAGAGACACATTTGCATCCTCTGGCCCCCACATGCTCACATGCACAGCTGCCTGGGCACTGCAATGCCTGGACAAGAAGGCCACTGGGGCTTGTTTATACATCCAAAAGTCAGAGGCCCCTGCCAGAGAGGGTCAGACTAGGTGAGAACGAATTTAGGTGACTCCGAGGAAGGCTACAGCCCCAGGAAAGGGTGGGGGTGTGGATGCCATTTCAGGGGCCTTTGGAATCTATCTAGAATGTTTGTTTCTCCCCAAAAGATAGAGAGGACCCTCCAGACCAATAAGCTGGACTTATGACCTCCCCATTCAGCACTACCCACAACTTTTCGTTTCCTATCTCCACGTCCCCTCTCCCCTTTCCTTTCTTCTGGAGACAGGGTTTCTCTGTGTAGCCCTGGCTGTCCTGGAACTCATTTTGTAGACCAGGCTGTCCTGGAATTTCTTGTGTAGACTAGGCTGGTTTTAAATGTGCAGAGGTCTGTCTGCCTCTGCTGCTGAGTGCTGGACTGTAGGACCTCGTTTATGTGGTGCTGGAATGGAAAGCAGAGCCTTCCACCTGCCGTACAGGCACTCTACCCATTGAGCTGTATCCCAGACTGAGATTTTGTTTCTGTGAGACAGAGTCTTGCTATGTAGCCCCGGCTAGCCTGGAACTTGCTATGTAGGCTCCGTCCCCCAAGTGTTGGTGTGACAGGCTGGAGCCAGCACACCCGGCTGCCACTTCCCACATATTGGTAATTACCTCCACCTCTCTGGTCTCCAGTTTCCTAATCTGTAGAATGGAAGAGCAGAGCTCATGCCTGAGTGGGTGCAGAGAGCAGTGAGGGGCTCCACTGTCAGCCAGCGTCGTGTGTGTGTGTGTGTGTGTGTGTGTGTGTGTGTGTGTGTGTGTGTGTGTCTCGGGGTGGGGAGGTGGGTGGACTCATTTCCAGGAAGAGCTTCTAGTCTGGAAATCCCCACTCTGGTACAAGGACGCTTCATGCTTTCTCTCCTGTTAGCCATCAGGGTGTCACAGATCACAGATCGGGGGCTGGGAAGTCCACCTACTCTCCCCTGCCAGCCGATTTTCTCAGCAGTCCCCAGTCCTCTCCCGGCGGCAGCCACATCCCAAAGCATGTATACTTCTCATGGGTCAAGGGAAACCTCAAAGCAACTTGTGGGGGCGTCTGGTCTGGCTGTGGTCATGGGACTTGCACCCTGGAACCTCCAACACGGACCCCAGCAGGAGGGAGGAGAGCCCTGGGCTGGAGCCTCCCTTCCTTCTCTACTTGGTTTGGAGTGCTCACCTGCAGAGGAGGAACCAGGCTTCATTTGATAGCGAGTTCCAGCAGGGTGAAGCGGCTCACACACGTCATCCTAGCACTTGATTATTATTATTATTATTATTTAATTTCAGTGATTTTTACTCAGCACTTTCTTTTCAGGATTACTATCACTATGGAGACGGCCCAGTGGGTAAAAGGGCTGTCAGACAGGCCTGACAACCTCTAGTTCACCTGTGGAGGGAGAGAACAGACTCCACAGAGCCATCCTCTGGCCTCCACACTCATGCACGTAAGAGTAAAAATAAATGAATAATTTTTTTTTTTTTTTTGGTTTTTTTGAGACAGGGTTTCTCTGTGTAGTTTTGGTGCCTGTCCTGGATCTCACTCTGTAGCCAGGCTAGCCTCGAACTCTGCCTCCGGGAGTGCTGGAATTAAAGGCATGCACCACCACTGCCCGGCTTAAAAAAAAAAAAAAAAAAAA
>CABHPH010115053.1:8933-21127 GCA_902168325.1 Peromyscus nudipes
TCACCACTGTGACCCCCTCACCACTGTGACCCCCTCACCACTGTGACAGCTGAGAGCTGTGTGGACTGTGAATGCCCCGTGCAGCAGGCCCCCGTGCAGCAGGCCCCGTGCAGCAGGCCCCCGTGCAGCAGGCCCCGTGCAGCAGGCCCCGTGCAGCAGGCTCCACAGGGAACAGTACTAGCAATTAGACTAGTGACCATCACGTTGCCAAAAAATGTGGCTGCTTTCTACCCTTGTCCTAAGAACTTGCTGAAGCTAAGTTGGAGATACTGGACTAATTTCTCTGATGGAAGGGACTTCAGGATGGCCTCATCTTGATTCCATCACATGCTATTAGGAATCCCTCGTATTCAGGTCTATGATAAAGAGCTAAGGGGCAGAAAGGCTGTAAATGTGCAGTTTGAGGGCACGAGTGCCACAGCCAGGGTTTGTGCTGAAAGAGACCAGGAGATCCAGGTGAGAGAGGCCTGCTCTGCAGTGCAGTCAGGGAAGGTGCCCCTCAGGACAAGACCCCCGCCAGCTAAACTCCCGACTTGTGAAGGGGAAAGGCCTGAGGAATTTCTGCTCCTAAAAAGCAAAAACAAAGGAAAGCTTCTGCAAATGTGATTCAAGAGTCCAGGCTCCACCCAAGCAGGCAGCTTACCGGTTTTAGTCACACAGCTCATGGCTGTAGAGTTGAGAAGGACGCTCCAGTAAAGGGTGGTGGAATCTTCCTTCCTCAGGAATTAGAGAACTGCTGAGGCCAGGCAGTGTGTGGCAGGGAAGTGCCCGCATGCCTGGTTTGAGGCCAGCCTAGGGCTGCCCCAGACCCTGTCTGAAAAACCAGCAAACACAGGAAACGATGCTCACTCAAGGAGTCATTAGGGAACTAGACATAAAAACCACAAGAGTCCACTTCCACAGTAAAAACAAAACAAACGAGACGCTGGTCACCAGGTGGTAATGGGAAAGTGCACAGTTGTCACTAATGGGAAATGTGACAGGCTCTCCAGTAACTCCTCTAAAGTTACAACAGATTACCGTAACTTAGTGTTCACACTCCTGAGTAAAACTGAAAGCAGCTACTAAAATAGCACATGCACAATTCCTACCATTGTATCACAGCGTGAAGGGTAGAACCATGGGCCTGGAGAGGCTCAGGACTGAACTGCCTGTTCTTGCAGAGGTCCTGGGGACCATTCTCAGCACCCACATGGCAGTTCACAACTGTAACTCGAGTCCCAGAGTGTCCAGCGCCCTCTTCTTCTGAATCCTTGGGCACCACACATGCATGCAAGCAAATGACCATTACACATGAAATAACAAAATACAAAATAAATAGGGTGAGGCATGATAGCACTCAAACATAATCCCAGCACTTGGGAGACAGGTAGGCAGATCTCTGAGAGTGAGGCCAGCCTGATCTACAAGGTGAGGCCTTGTCTCAAGAAACCCGAAAGAGGGCTGGAGAGATGGCTCAGAGGTTAAGGGCACCGACTGCTCTTCCAGAAGTCCTGAGTTCAATTCCCAGCACCCACATGATGGCTCACAACCATCTGTAATGAGATTTGGCACCCTCTTCTGCTGTGTACATAATAAACAAATAAATCTTTAAGAAAGAAAGAGAGAGAGAGAGAGAGAGAGAGAGAGAGAGAGAGAAAGAAAGAAAGAAAAGAAAAAAAGAAAGAAAGAAACCAGAAAGCACCAGGTGTTGGTGGCACACACCTTTAATCCCAGCACTTGGGAGGCAGAGCCAGGCGGATCTCTGTGAGTTCGAGGCCAGCCTGGTCTACAGAGCGAGTTCCAGGAAAGGCTCCAAAGCTACACAGAGAAACCCTGTCTCGAAAAACCAAAAAGAAGAAAACAAAAAAAAAAGAAAGAGAAAAGAAAAAAAGAAAAGAAAAAGAAAGGAGGGTCTCAGCTTAAATTGTACAAGAAATAAAGCTATCCGCCTGACCTAGGAGACAGGTGTTGTTTCCATAAGGGTGTTACCTTAGTTCAGGAGATGGTTTGGCCTTGGATGCTTGATGGGTATTTTAGATAAATACACTGTTAAGAGTTCTTGGAAGCACACATAGCAATAAGAAAATCATGTAGGAACCAGCTAATATATATACAAAAGCTAAAATATCACCAAGACTTCTTAAGCCATGGCTTGACCTTTGGAAAAGTCCTTGACCGTTCCAAGTAGTAGCTTTTGTGATAGTAGCTGGATTCCATTACGTTTTCCTGCAGATGGCAGCATGTAGCTCCATGTCTGATGTCAGAGGGCTCAGATGGCCCTGCCCTTCCAGCTCCAATGCCTGCAACATAACACCTCTGTCTTGGGCTGGATCCGTGCCCTGTATGCAGCTCTCCTTGGCAACACTACATTCAGGCTTCACTTTCACAGCTATACGCAATGGCCTCTCAAGGTCTCTTTCTCACTCAGGGTCCCCATGTCTCCTGCCTCTGCTTTTCAAGTGTTGGGATTATAGGCACTCAGCATGATAATATTCACCCCTTTCTCCTTTTTTGTATATATGCTTTAGAGAAACATTTATTCACATTTTTTGTATGTTTCAAACTTGGATTGTTTTTGTTGTTGTTGATGTTTAAATGCTCTTTATATATTGTGTCCCTTTTCTTTTCTTTTCTTTCCTCTTTTTTTCTCCTGGGTGGCAGGTAGGGGTGTTGAGACAGGATTTCTCTGTAGCCCTGGTTGTCCTGGAACTCACTCTGTAGACCAGACTGGCCTCGAACTCACAGGGATCAGCCTGCTGAGTGCTAGGATTAAAGGTGTGCGCCACCCTTGCCCACTTGCTTTTCATGTCGCTGTGGTCCAATGCCTAGCAGGAGCAGTTTGAGGAGGATGTATATTCTGTGGCTTACAGTCCAGGGTTCAGTGCATCCCAGCAGGGAAGGCTTGGTGGCATGGGCCTGGGGATCACAGTCACAGTCAGAGAGAGCGAAACCTGGCACTCAGCTCCCCTTTCTGGTTATGCAGTGCAGGACCTCAGCCTTGGGTTAGTGCTGCACACAGTTTACCAAAGCTGGCAACTCCCTCACCAGTGTGCCCAGGTTTCTTCTAGGTGGTTCCACATCCTGCCAGGTGATGATATACTAACATTCTGCTTTGCTTTGTGTTATATTTCACCGTGGCTCACAAGTGGTGTGAGAGGAGAGTTCTTGGTCGGCCCTTTTCTGCCACCTTGTGGTGTCCAGGGATCAAACTCAGCTTGTCAGCCCGCTTCTGACCTGCATGAGCACCAGACATGCACATGGTGCAGGACACACACGCAGTCAAAACACTTGTACACAGGGAATAAATCTCAAATTGTTTTTAAGATTTGCTCTCATTTTATGCCTGTGCATGTATGTTTGAAACACCATTAAAGTGACCCTCAGGGCGAGGTGCAGCCTGTTTGCTCTCTCTTTTATTTTTTTTAACATTTTTTTTAATTATTTAATTTTATCTCATGTGCATTGGTGTTTTGCCTGCATGCATGTCTGTACGAGGGTGTCAGATCCCCTGGAACTGGAGTTACAGACAGTAGTGAGCTGCCATGTGGGTGCTGGGAATTGAATTAAGGTCTTCTGGAAGAGTAGCCAGTGCTCTTAACCTCTGAACCATCTCTCCAGCCCCGTTTGTTCTTTTTCGAGACAGGGTCTCATGTAGTTCAGACTGGTCTCCAACTCACTAAGTGGCCAACCAAGCATGTCCTTGAACTCCTGATCACCTGGCCTCTACCTACCAAGTGCTGGGATGATGTGTGGGTACCCCCATGCTGATTTTATTCTTGCTGGGGATGGACCCAGGGCTTCATGCATGCTGGGCAAGCACTCCACTCACTGAGGTGCCTCAGAAGCCACCCCACCCTACCTCACCCCAAACCCCGCCCCCTTTTTTTCCCCAGTATCAGAGCTTTATTAGGAAGAAGGTGGCGGGACAAAAGAACCAGGCCTGGGGAAGAAGCACGTGCGGGGGGCGGGGGGTGGAGAGAGAGAGAGAGAGAGAGAGGAGAGAGCAGAAAGGAGAGAGGAGGAGTCTGTGTCCGGCTTTTTAAGGATTACAATGCACATGCACAGGTGGGCTAACAGAGCTACACCAGGCATGCACTGATTGTATGACCGTGCTGCACACGTTTGTGCAACCACACAGCACATGGATGATGTAAGATGCAAGACCCCTTGCTTAGCTACTGAACTGTGCATGTGTGGTCATGCAGCTGGAGTAGGGCAGAATCCTAACATTCCAGAGTTTTTGCTTATTATAAAAAAGCGGGTGAACAGGAATGGGGATGTCATTTCTCCCGGAAAAAACTGCTTCCAGCTGACTTGGTGGGCATCAGTTGACTCTTGGGCGGTAGGGAAGGGGGCTTCTAAGGTAGACAGGCATCCTGGGATGGTGGGCTGGTGTCTGCTGCCTTGGAGCTGTTCATCTTTCTTGGCTTGGCACTCTGGCTGCTTGTGTCTGACAGGATGCTGAAGTAGATCCGACCTGTCCAGATGGATTTAAGCTGGTTTCTGGAGCTTAGCTGGAAAATCGTTTCCCATTAGGTACCCCAATCTGGTTAGTGGGTGTATTGTGCAGCTGCCCCCTTTTTTTGAGACAGGGTTTCACTATGTAGCTGACCTGGAACTTTTTGTATAGACCAGGCTGGCCTTGAACTCACAGAGATCTGCCTCTGCCTCTCCAGTGCAGGATTATGTGAGTATACCACCATGACCTCCTAAAGTGGGCTTCCCCCCCTCTGCGTGGTTTGGACACACAAAGTTCTCTGTAACCTCAGAGTCTGTAACTGAACCACTTAGAGGATACAGCCCTGTCAGGGGCTCAACCCTCATCTTCTGGAGAGCTTGCCTAGCTTCCCTGGGCTCCTTGCTTTGTCAAATTCTCCCACTGCCTTGTAACTTTTTGTTTGCTGAAGTCAGGTTTCATGTAGTCCAGGCTGCCCTTGAACTCCCGATCTAGAGCAGTGGTTCTCAACCTGTGGATCCAGACCCCTTGAGGGTTGAATGATCCTTTCACAGGGCTTGCATATCAGATATTCTACATATCAGATATTTACATTACAATTCATGACAGTAGCAAAACCACAGTTCTGAGGTAGCAACAAAAATAATTTCATTGTTGGGGGTCACTACAACATGAGGAACTGTAAAGAGTTGCAGCGTTAGGAAGGTTGAGAACCACTGATCTAGAGGCTGGCCTTGAACTCCTGAAACTCGTACCTTCCCTTCCTGAGTGCTGAGATAATAGGTCTGCTGGTTAGTTTGATGTCAACTTGACACAAGCTAGTCACTTTGGAAGACGGAACCTCGATAAGAAAATACCCACACTGGACTGGCCTGTGGGCAAGCCTGTGGTACATTTTCTTGACAATTGATGGGGGAGGGCGCCAGCACACTGTGGACAGTGTCACCCCTGGGATGGTGGTCCTGGGTGCTGTAAGAAAGCAGACTGAACAGCAGAGTGAACAAGCCACGAGGAGCAAGCCAGTGAGCAGCACCCTCCAGGGCCTCTGCATCAGCTCCTTCTCCAGGTCCTGGCCTGGCTTCTTTGACATTCACCTGTGATGTGAGAGTGGACGTGAGACAAACCCTTTGTGGCCTGGTTGCCCTGGTCATGGCGTTTCATCACACACAGCAGTAGAAACCTAACAAAGACAGAAATTGGTACCAGGAGTGGGGCGTTGCTAGGAGAAACCTGACCATGTGTTTTTGGGAGGATTGTGGCGATATCTGAAGTTTGGCTGGAAAAGCCATTGAGTGGTAAGAGTTTAGTGGAATATTCTATGGGATCTTGGAAGATGAAGGTGTTGACAGTGGTGCAGAGATGGAGACCTGGCTTGTGATGCTCCAGAGGGAAGTTTGAGAATCCCTTAAAGACTCTACATTGACCATTCACTGGTTTGAATTAAGAATCTACTGGGCGGTGGTGGCACACACCTTTAGTCCTAGCACTCAGGAGTCAGAGCCAGGTGGATCTCTGTGAGAGTTTGAGGCCAGCCTGGGCTACAGAGTGAGTTCCAGGACAGCCAGGCTACACACAGAGCAACTGATTTAGTTAGGGTTTCTTTCTTCTTTTTTTTTAAATTTTTAATTTTATTTTGGTTTTTCTGTGTAGCCCTGGCTGTCCTGGAACTCACTCTGTAGACCAGGCTGGCATCAAACAGAGATCCTCCTGCCTCTGCCTCCGAGTGCTGGGATTAAAGGTGTGTGCCATTATGCCTGGTAAGTAGTTGGTTTTTTGAGATAGGATCTTGGCTGTATAAGCCAGAGATACACAGAGAACCCTGTCTCAGAAATAAAATAAGAGAGGGAGAGAAAGACAGAGGGTCTCTCTTGTCTTGGTCAGCATGTAGCCCAGGCTTCTTGAGTCTGGGAGGTGCTTCTTTTTCAGATGTATTTGTTTTATGAGTGTTTTGCCTGAATGTACAACCTGTGTGTAGTGCCCAAGAATCCAGAAGAGGGCACTGGATCTCCTGGAACTAGAGTTGTTCCTGGTTATGAGCAGCCATGTGGGTGCTGGGAATCAATCCTAGGTCCTTTGGAGGAACGGCTAGTGTTCCTAACCACAGGATCTCTGCAGCCCAGGACGGGCTTCTTTTTCCTTGTGACTGTATTAGTTACTTTGCTGCGGCTGTGATAAACACCACTACCAAGACAGCTCACAGAAGGAGGGGTTTATTGGAGCTTATGGTTCCAGAGGTGGAATCCATGACAGAGTAGAAGCAGCTCATGTAGCAGCTCGAACCACAAACAGGAACCAAGAGCAAAATGGGAACGCAGGCGTCTGAACTCTCAGAGCTCGCCACCAGCAGCACACTTCTTCCAGCAAGGCCTGCTTCCTGAACCTCCCACATAAGGCCATAGTCTGTGGGCACAGTCTCCTTTAAAACACCACAGTGATCAAAAGCTGCCCCCTAGTGTAGACTTTTAGGCACATTGTAGGATTGAATGGGAAACTAAATAAAATGTATCATTAACTTAGAAGTGTATGGATTTAACAGGAATATTCTCTGTCTGTTGTTTCTTCAAACAGCTGGGGAAGCCTTGAGGCCTCTATCCAAAGCTGCAAACCACGGGGCATGGGGCTCCTGAAAGCTAGAGCAGCACTCTCCCGGGGAGCCTTGCCTCAGCCCTCACTGGGGAATCCTAGGCAAGCATTCTTAGGCACGGAGCCAGGCCCCTTGATGAAACCACGGCATTTGCTGTGGTTCCTTGATCTAATTAATATCCCTGCTCTCACCCTCTCCAGCAGCTAACTGAGACATCACAGTACTCAGTCAGATCTTGCCTGAGGACACTCAGGCTGACCCCTCGATGCCAGCACATCATTTGGTTTTGCCACCGGTCGGTGTGTCACGGGTGGAGGCTTCCTCTTAGCCCACTGACACTATCGAAATTCTCGAGGTTGGAGAGAGGAGACATTTTCCCCTGCAGTGTACAGAACTGTGGCCAGAGAGGCTGATGAGCAGTGGCGGGGTGACTGGCTGTGTGTTTGGGGAAGGGGTGGGGACAGGAGAGAGTCACTTGTGGTGCCCAAGCGTGTGTGCAACTTCCTGCCACTGGGGAAGCAGTACAAACCAACCCTCGCTTCTCCTTTCTCCACTGTGGCCAGGGCTGGCAGGGAGCCCCAGATCCTCGTGGCCTCAGCCAGCTTTCCCAGCCCTACATGGGAGGAGAGATGCCCTGGACCATTCTGCTGTTTGCATCTGGTGAGTCTGAAGCTTGCCCTTGGGGAAGCACCCAGCTGCCCTTCCCCTGTCCACCATGCTGCCCTCTGGGGCAGAAAGCACAGTGGGGCTGCTCTCTCCAGTTGTTAGATGAGTCGGGTCCCACAGAGGCAGCCTGGGAAACACCAGCCTGAGCTTTCTCACCCCCTTCGAGCCAAGTTTTATAGAAATGTTATCCCAGTACCAGTGCTACTGTCCCTGACTCAGGCCCCTTGGCCGCCAGGACTGTGGCACTCAGAGAAAGGGACTCAGAAACTTGTGATGTCAGGAGAGGTTAGCTCAGAAGTTCTGTGGAGTCTGTCTGCAGGCATCCTGCTCAAAGCCGAGGGGCATAACACAGGAGTGCCTGCCTGGGATGTATGTGGCTCTGTCTGGCTGTCTGTCTGTTTGTTTAAAGAGGGGCTGGTGAGATGGGTCAGGGGGAAGGGCACTTGCTGCCAAGCCTGACGACCTGAGTTTGATCCCTGGCATTCACATGGTGGAAGGAGAGACCCAACTCCTACAAGTTGTCCTCTGTTTTACACACACACACACACACATACACACACACACACACACACAATGAATGAATAAATTTAATTAAAAAAAAAAGACAAAGCAAGGAGCTAGAAAGATGACTTAGCAGTTAAGAGCACTGCCCACTTTTCCAAAGAACCTAGGTTCAATTCCCAGCACCCACATGGCAGAACACAACTTTCTGTAACTCAGGTCCAAAGGGATTTGACACCCTTTTCTGGGCTCCACAGGAACCAGATACCCACATATTGCCCAGACATACATGCAGGCAAATCACTCATACACAGAATATAAATTTTAAAAAGACAAAATGGAAAAAAAAAAAAAAAAAGACAAAATGGATTGCCTCTGACTTTCTGGTCAGGAAGTTGTGACAGCTAGGCAAGACTGGTCCCTTTCGAGGCTGCTTCCTACAGAAGACTCACTCCACCCCTCCCGCAACACCAAGGAGTGAGGCGGATTCCTCTGCCTCCCAGCTTACTCTCCTCCACTCACCCTTTTCCAACCAACATGACCTCACCTCTTGAGTTTTCTTTTCTGGTCTTGTGGATGAATCCAGGGCCTCACCCATGGCAGAAGCACTGAGCCACACTCCAGCCCCTCACTGGGGAACTCTAGGTAGGGGGCTCTACCACGGAGCCACACCCCCAGCTCATCGGTGTGCCCCAACCACCTTCTGGGCTTCTTCCTTCAGCATTTCCTCAGGCTGGAAGGTTCTTCCCTAATCTTCACAGCGGTCCTTCTCCACAAGCAAGGCTCAGATTGTATGTCACCTCTTCTGGGAAGTCCTCTGAGGTCACCCTAGTTCACAAGTAGCCTTCCCCATTACCCAGCACCCTCTTGTACTTTCCTGAGGTCAGCACTTCTGTTAATTTCTTTTCTGCCTTCATTTTATTTTCTGTGTATGTGTGATTTGCCTACTTGTATGTCTGGGCACTGTGTGCATGCCTGGTGCCTGTGGAGGCCAGAAGAGGGCGTCAGATCCCTTTGGACCTGAGTTGCAGACCGAGTTATGATCTGCCATGTGGGTGCTTGGAATCACACCCAGGTCCTGTGGAAGAGCAGCCAGTGCTCTTAACCGCTGAGCCATCTCTCCAGTCCCAGCTTCTGTTCATTTCTATAGTACATTGCCTTGTCCCTAGCAACTACAGCAGGGTCTGATGCACAGTACTGTTGACTGAGCATTACTCTATTGTTGTATAATAATCACTGCCACTGTCGATAAAATGACTTAAACAATGACATGTGAGTGCCATTGTATCCAATGTGCCAGGTACCCAATTTCCTAAACAGTGGTGAGTATTTAGGGGTCACCAGTGTCCTGTTACAAACACCAAGGCTCAGGGCCTGGAGGTGTAGATCAACAGAAGGTTAGGATGGTTTGATCCCCAGCACACATGTGTGCAGGCTCAGGCACACACATGCACACGAACGTAGATCACCTACATCGAGTAGGTGATCTGGTCCCAAGAACACTGCCAGCTCAAGCTGTCCTTCTTCATTACAGGCTCCTTGGCCATTCCTGCACCATCCATCTTCCTGGTGCCCCCCTACCCAAGCAGCCAAGATGATGCCATCTACATCTCATGTACAGCCCCAGAGGACTTCCTAGGGGCCAATTTCACCCTGTTCCGAGGGGAAGAGGCAGTCCAGCTCCTGCAGGCCCCCTCAGATCAGCCCGGCGTGACATTCAATGTGACTGGTGGTGGCAGTGAGGCTGCTGGGGGTGACTTCCGCTGTCAGTACGGCGTGATGGGTGAGCACAGCCAGCCCCAGCTGTCAGGCCTCAGCCAGTCAGTGCAGGTCTCCTTTCCAGGTAAGACCCCAATGCAGAACCCTGGTCATGCTGCCCTCTCCCTCCCTGAGATGCTTTGGTGCAAGTCCAAGTCTACAGATAAGTAGATCTGAAGGAAGAGAAGCGGCCACCTGATAGATACCCAGGACTTACAGCAGGGAAATGGTGAGCAAAGGCCCTGGGGCTGGAACTTGCATTTGTGTGTTTGTGGGAGACCTCAGGAAGGCAGAAGTTCAGTGATAGGAAGAACATGTGCAGTGTGGCAGGGAGGTAATCCTGTAGGGACTAGTGGGCCACAGCAGACATCAGCTGTTGATCTGACTGAGCAGGAGCCCTGGGAGGCCTCATATCTGTGTTTGCTGTGGGCCACAGAAATATGAAGCAGGAATTCAGCTGACTGTAGCACGAATCTTAACAGATCTTATAATAAAATCAAACCTGGAGCCAGGTATTGGGGTGAATGCTGGAAGATCAGAGAAGTAGAACAAGCCACAGCCACCTCACCTCACCAGTTCCTCAGCTGATCCTGTTTCCTTAGACTGGAAGCCTCTGTGTCCTCATTCAGAATGAATCTCAACTGAACTGCTGCTCAAAAGCCTAAAAGCTTAACCAGCCCTAGTTCCTGGTCCTCACGCCTTATATACCTTTCTGCTTTCTGCCATCACTTCCTGGGATTAAAGGCGTGTGTCACCATGCTTGGCTGTTTCCAGTGTGGCTTTGAACTCACAGAGTTCAAAGAGATGGATCTCTGCCTCTGGAATGCTAGGATTAAAGGTGTGTGCTACCACTGCCTAACCTCTATGTTTAATATTGTGGCTGTCCTGTTCTCTGACCCCAGATAAGTTTATTAGGATGCACAATATTTTGGGGAACACAATACCACCACAGCTGACCGTGACAAAGCTATCCCTGGAAGAAGCCAAGGGCGTTTCCAGAGGATAAAGTCTTACGGAGTCTTGGTAATATTGGCTTTTGAATATTAGCCCTTTCCTGCTATGAATTTCTCATGTGCTCCTGTAGCTTTTCCATTCCTAGAACAGTGTGTTTGATCATTCACTGGGCACAATTTCCCCTATACAACTGAGATATTTGGACATGTCCCCAGCTGCGACACAGGCAAGACTTCCTTTTCCAGGCTTTTGTTTCCAGCATTAGCATTACTCAGATATCTGCCCTTCTGTAATTATCTCCACTGGCAAGTATTCAGGGCCAGGGCCTTCTCCAGACGAACACATTTTGTCTGAGAAACCTCTCAACATCCAAGGACAAAATGCAGATAGACAAGCATTCCATACCACCTTTTTTTTTGTTTTGTTTTGTTTTGTTTTTTTGAGACAGGGTTTCTCTGTGTAGCTTTGCGCCTTTCCTGGAACTTGCTTTGGAGACCAGGCTGGCCTCGAACTCACAGAGATCCGCCTGCCTCTGCCTCCTGAGTGCTGGGATTAAAGGCGTGGGCCACCCCCGCCCGGGAAATGTAAATTCACTGTTTTTCCGAACCCAGGGCCTTGTGCTTGCTAGGCCAGTGCTCTACCACTGAGCTAAATCCCCAGCCCCCTCCATACCACCTTCTAGTCTCCTGAACTAAAGTAAATATCCACATGGAGCAGACAATAGCCAAGGCCGGTCAGATGTTAAGTACTTTACTTCTTGTGCAAAGTAGCTTAACCCTCCTTTCTCCCATCGGTGTCTCTAGACTTCCCCTTTAACAACTAACTCAGAACAAACGGGCTTTCACATACCAGGTGCATCAAGCTATGAGGCAGGCTTCCTAGCTACCCAGCAGACTTGCCCTGCCCGACCAGATTGTGGCGGAGTCGGAGAATTGCAGATTGCATGTGGATTTAAACTGGACAGGGGAGAGAGGAGGGGGATGAAGATGGAAGGAACTTAGAACGATGAGAGGAGAGGAGAGGAAGGGACGGAGAGGAGCTAAGGATGAGAACGGAACTGAAGCTGTGTAGAGAGATTTTGACTTAGAAGAATAAAGTGAGCTTGGTGTACTTAGATTTATTCGAGGATCCCTCAGATTAATCCACTGCTGGTAGCGTCTCTTCTGGAACTCTGGGAGAAGACTGTAGAGGGCTAGACTCCAATAGTCTTTGTTATGTGTTCTTTCCCTGAGAGGGGATGGGTTTGCTTTATGGATCTGGAGCCCCAGGTATGAGCTTAGGGGGAGCTGAGTG
>CABHPH010115057.1:0-18842 GCA_902168325.1 Peromyscus nudipes
AATAAATAAATAAATAAATAACAAAAAACCCCCAATAATAGTAAGATTCACAAAATTGAGATTCTGCTGGGAAGTCTAAGACATGTGGTCATTATTGTACCAGGGTGTATGGAAGGAAAAGAAAAGCATCTCCACTCACTCATTGACTCTGTAGAGCATGATAGTGGTCTCCTTGATGTTCCTCCAATATGTAAAGCATGCACTCTCAAGGATTTGGGCTTAGCTGTCTGGAAGGGTCTTTACCCATGGACTCCTCTTTCACTAAAGACATAACTCTGCTCAATATTATCTGATCATTTGAGACTTTTCTTGTCCCTTTAACATGTTGGCTCTCTCTGTGCCATCTCCTTTCTCTGCTTTAGTTTTCTTTATACAATTTATTACCACTTGACCTTGTATTATATATTTGTTGATTGGCAATATCTCACAGGACTTGGGCTTTGATTTGTTCCTTATTGTACCTCTAGCATCTAGGACTGTGTTTACTGGAAATTCAGAAAAGAATACTACTTATATGAAATGAGATCTTGGTAACCTTTGAAAGGATAGTGTGCTGGCTGGTTTTGTGTGTCAACTTGACACAAGCTAGAGTCATCAGAGAGGAAGGGGCCTCAAATAAGGAAATGCCTTGATGAGATCCAGCTGTAAGGCATTTTCGTTTGCATTTAGTGGTCATTGAGGGAGGGCCCAGTCCATGGTGGGTGGTGCCATTCCGGTGCTGGTGGTCCTGGGTTCTATAAGAAGGTGAGCTGAGCAAGCTACGGGGAGTAAGCCAGTAAGTAGCATCCCTCCAATGGCCTCTGCATCATCTTCTGCCTCTAAGATCCAACCCTGTATGAGTTCTTGTCCTGACTTCCTTCAGTGATGAGCAGTAATGCTGAAGTGTAAGCCAAATAAACCCCTTTCTCCCCAATTTGCTTTTTGGTCATGCTGTTTCATCACAGCAATAGAAACCCTGACTAAGACAGGTAGCCATGACAGAGGAGCTGTTACGGTTTCAATAGGTGTTCCTCACAGGCTTCTGTGTTTGGATACTTGGTTTCCAGATGGTGGCACTGTTGGGATATTGCAGAGCTTTTGGACTTGGGACTTAGCTTGCAGGTGTAAGGCTGTAGGGACAAGAGTTGAGAGGTATAGGTTGACCCTGCTTCTATCCCAAGCCTAATATTTCCTGATTGTGTAATGTGAGGATAGTGTTCTGCAAGGGCCTCCCTCCCTAACCAAGTTAATCCCAGCTTCCTCCACTATCATGTACTTTATCTCCTGAAAGTGTTATACAAATAAATTCTTCCTGCCTTAAGCTGTTTCTATTAATCAAGTATCTCATCACAGCAATGAGAAAAGTAACTCATCCAGAATATGGGTCCCAGAGGTGGGTCACTGTGATGGTAAACATGGCTGCACAGTTTGTAGGACGTTGGAAGTGATTTGAAAGAGTAATGTGAAAAGGTTTGGCCAGGCAGTGGTGGCGCATGCCTTTAATCCCAGTACTTGGGAGGCAGAGCCAGGTAGATCTCTGTGAGTTCGAGGCCAGCCTGGTCTACAGAGCAAGATCCAGGACAGGCACCAAAACAACACAGAGAAACCTTGTCTCAAAAAAAATAAAAAGAAAAAAGAAAAATTAAAAAAAGAAAAGAAAGAAAGAAAGAAAAGGTTTGGAGCTGGGGACAAGCAAAACCTTAGAATGCTGTACATAGAGCTTCATGGGATATTCTGGCAGGAGTGTGGAAGACCAGATGCTGAGATAAGTGAGAACAGGCAATATTTGCTCATGAGTTTCAGATGGCAACAGGGAATTGGACTAGAGGACATTTGTGTCACATTCTGGCCAAGAATCTATGTTCTTCCTGTGCCCTGAAGGTTGAAATGAGGCTGAATTAAAAGGTAATGCACCATTTTTTTTTGTGTGTGTGTGTGAAGAAGATTTCTAGTCAGCCCAACGTTCAGACTATAGCAGTTACTATCCCATGCTTTTTAGCCATATTACAGTGATAGGCAGCAGAAACAGAGAAGAAATATTTGAAAAGTGTGTAGTTTGACAAGAAAAGGACCATGAGGAGGGTTGTGGTCAAAGCAACTGTGGAGAAAGCTGGGATAATTAATAAAGATGTTAATACAATTAAAGAAAAAATCCCACATTCTGCATCAGGCCTGTAGAAATGGTGAGATTTCTTAAAGGCAAGATCTCATTCATCAAAGGTTCCACCCACCCCCATTCCAATAGGACCACGTAAGGAAATGTTTTCCCGGGTTCAGCTACTCAGGGGCTCAGAAGCCATGTTGAAAGGGAGACATCTCAAGCTAGCCGCAGAACATGGCAGCAGCATCCCCATGGTGCTGGCTTTGCAAGCATGCGCAATACTGTAGTTATCAGGCTAAAGAGACTTGCACCAAGGTCCTAGAAAGCCACCAAGGCTGGGCATTGTGTAGAAGGGTAGGATTCCCGCATGGCGCTCCTGAGTGGACTATGCATGGACCAGTGAAGGTGAAGCATAAGATGCACTAAAGATCCTGGGATGCTGGAGGGGGCTGCGGGACGTCTGTTGAAGACAGCTGTAAGCACCGCGGGCAAGAGTGAGACCGAGTATACTGCTGGTAGCAGAGCTGTACAGGTTGGACTCCCCAAACCCACTGGAACACAGATGACATTACCACAACCTCTAGGAACTAGACACGGAGCTGAAAACTAACACTATTTACGTCCCTCCTTTCCACAATGCCTGAAATCCCAAGGCTGGTTACCAAGAATCACAATCGTATTTACCTTATTAAGGCACTGGGTTGCTTGGACAGCACAATAGATGACCTTTGTGGACCTGGATAAAACCGTGAGCTAGCCTTGCTTCAGTCCTAGTTTTTCTGGCTATCCTTCAGTTCCTCCCCCTTGGAATGGCCATATTTACTCTATGCCAGTGTATTTTGAAAATACATAAGGTTTTTGGTGTTGTTTTTACAGAGGATTGTTGCTCAAATTCTAAATGGTCTTATAATAAAAATCTGGAAAGCTGGATGGTGGTGGCGCACGCCTTTAATCTCAGCACTCAGGAGGCTGAGCCAGGCGGATCTCTGCAAGTTCAAGGCCAGCCTGGTCTACAAAGCGAGATCCAGGACAGGCACCAAAACTACACAGAGAAACCCTGTCTCAAAAAAAACCCAAAGCGCCGGGCAGTGGTGGCGCACACCTTTAATCCCAGCACTCGGGAGGCAGAGGCAGGTGGATCTCTGTGAGTTTGAGGCCAGCCTGGGCTACAGAGTAAGTTTCAGGAAAGGTGCAAAGCTACACAGAGAAACCGGTCTCGAAAAACAAAACAACAAAACAAAACAAACAAGAAAGATAAAAACCCGGAGCCAGATATTGGAGTAAATGCTGAAAGATCAGAGAGACAAAGGAACAGCACCTTCTCACCTCGCCAACTCCACGAATCCTCTGACTGAATGTCTCTGAGTCCTCAGTCGAAAGGGGTCCAGCCCAAAAAAAAGCTTCAACTGAAAAGGGCTTTAGTTCCGGTCTCCTCACGCCTTATATACCTTTCTCTGCCCAGCCATATCACTCCCTTCTTAGTGCTGGAATTAAAGGCATGTGTGCTTCCCAAATGCTGATAGCAAAGGCGTGAGATCTCAAGTGCTGGGATTAAAGGCATGTGACTCCCAAGAACTGGCTTGACTTCTCTCCTAGTCTGAATCAATCTCATGTAGTCCAGGGTGACTTTGAACTCACAGAGATCCAGATCTCTGCCTCCCGAGTGCTAAGATTAATGGTATGTACCACCACTGCCTGGCCTCTATGTTTAACCTAGTGGCTTGTTCTGTTCTCTGATCTTCAGGCAAATTTCATTAGGGTACACAATATATCACCACAGAGGTTCACAGTTAAAAGATTGCCTGATTCTTGGGAAAATTCTTTTGGACTTTGGATTTTTCTTAAAAGAAGTATTTATTTGTATTTTATAGGTGAATGTTTGTCTTTTTGTATGTATATGTATCACATGTGTGCTGTGCTCAGGGGAGGCCAGAAAGGGGCGCTGAATCCCCTGGAACCACAATTACAGTTTTGAGCTGTCTTGTGATACTGAGGACCAACTGTGGGTCCTCAGCAAGAGCAGCAAGTGCTCCTAACCACTGAGCCATCTCTCCAGCCCCAAGATTTTGGACTTTTGATCAGTGTTGGAAGTCTTAGGACTTCGGGGACTTTTACAGTAGTAAAATGCATCTTGCATTTTGAAATGGCCATGAGCCTCTGGGGTCAGGGTGAAATTCTGTGGTTTGAGTGTGAAATGCACCCCCAAACTTGTATATTTAAACACTAGGTGCTCAGTTGGGGGCATCTCTTGAGAAGCTGTGCAGCCTTTTGGACATGGAGCCTAGATAACAGATGTAGGGCCTTATGGTTAGGGCTTAAGGGTTATAGTCTGGCATACTTCCAGCCTGAGCCCTCTGCTTCCTGCCCCGCAGAGATATGAGGGAACTACACCACAAGATCTGGCAAACCCAGACTAGATTGAGTGCAGCCACCTTGCCTTCCCACCATTATGGACTGTACCCTTTATACCACGAGCCAAAATAAGTCCTTCCTCCCTTATGTTTCTATCACGTATGTTTCCATAGAGACGAGAAAAGTAATTAAGACGGTGGCTGAGAAGTCAGACCGTCACATTTGTCATTTTTAGGCTCACCCTAAGATCCTGTCACTTGACAGTTGCTAGGAGAGAGGACTCATGGTTCCCACTAAATGTAGAGCCATCAACATCCCTGCATGCTTTGAGAAGAATCTAAAGGCTCTTTGAACTAAAAATACAACCATCTATGTCTCTCCTCACTCCCACAACACCCGGAATCCCAAAGAATAGTTATCAGGAATCATTTTTACCTCACTAAAGCATTGGCTTACTTGAACAGCGCAACAATGAAATGGTCTTTGTTGACAGGATTATCCGACCAGAACCTACTACCAGCTAAGGAAGAGCCGGAGTGCGGGCCTTAGGGACTGGAAAATCAGAGACTGAAACATGTTTGACACCAGGGGGCAGGAGAGAGCACTGAGAATCCAGGGTCTAGGAGGCTGTGCTTGGACTGGGAAGCGCCTCTCTCTTACTGAGTTGGGTAGTCATAGGTAGAGAAGCTCCCTATATAAGAGATCAAAGTCTGATTCCTGGTTCTTTCATCACAGCTTCTAAGGTTGTCCTTACTTAATTTAGGTAATTTTGAGCAATGTACTTAATCTCTCCGCACTTTTTATCTGTGGAATGGGGATTACAGGACCTTCCTTGAAGGGCTATTGGTAGGGCTGGATAGGTAGCCCAATAGATAGATACTTGTCTAGCTTGTGCAAAGTCCTGGGTTTAATCCCCAATGCCACGTAAAACCAGATTTGGTGATGCATGTCTGTGAGCCCAGCACTTGGGGAATAGAGGCAGGAGAATCAGAAGTTCAAGGTCATTCTTGACTACATAGAGAGTTTGAGGCCAGCCTGAGGTACATGAGACCATGTTATGTTTTGTTTTGTTTAAATATTGTGAGGATTGAATGAAACCAATGTTTCTCATTGGTATGGTACGGAGCACATGGGACTTGCTCAACAAATAAATGCAATTCTAATAGTTATGATGGAGGTACCTGCTGCCCTGTAGGACTCATTGACGGTCCAGTTGATTTGCCTTCATCTCCTTGGAGATTTCTATGTTTGTTTGCTTGGTTTTTTGTTTTTGTTTTTTGAGACAGGGTTTCTCTGTGTAGCCCTGACTATCCTGGAACTCACTCTGTAGACCAGGCTGGCCTCGAACTCAGAGATCCGCCTGGCTCTGTCTCTTGAGTGCTGGGATTAATGGAGTGCGCCACCACTGCCTGGCCCTTGGAGGACTTCTCAATGGACCACTTCTGTGAGGGCAGGATTTTCCTGTCCTGACTGTGTTCCATCGGTGCCCCTCTTTGGACACTTGTGTTTGTTTATGTTCTATACTTTTTGTTTCCCGGTTATACTGTTAATTCCTGGAGGGAAGAATTGGTATCTGATTCATTTTCCTCTTTCTGACTTTGCCCAAAACCTGTCTATGGTAGATGTTCAATAAACATAAATCTTCTCCATGGATGAATGCCTGAAAACACGTGTTCAATCAATTGCTCTGTAATCCAGTAACTTTCCTCAGATGTTTGTCCAAATGGCCCAACTGCTGCTGTACCAACTTAAAGAGACAAAACTCTGGACAGTGAAGCAGCCAGCACGTGGATGTGAAAGCTGCATGTTGCTTTGGGTGGGTTCTCCAGCAATGCCCAGCAGAGACGAATAAGCAGCAAGCGCCCCTTGAGAAGCAGTTTGACCGGCCCAGCTGGACAAAGGGCCAAATTCTAGATCGTAGATTTCAGCTCAAATGACTAATGCTGATGATTCATGGAAAGGGAAGAACCAACCATGATTTCGTAATTATTGGAGCAAGAAAGGGATCAGAGCAAATGGTGTGAAATCGCCATTTGTGTAGAACAATGTTAGTCTTTCCAAATGATTTGACCTTAATGGTTATATTAAATCTTTGATCATCTGGGCAACATATTCTGGTAAGATACAAATTGTCACAAGGCGTGACATGCTATGAAGAAGAGTGTGACACGGACTTCCCCTCATCTTCCCTGTTCTGAGTTACTGACTTCACATCTGTCAACAGACATCCCTCTGTAGTGAAGTATCATTTTAGAAACCCAGCTAAGTGCCAGGCATGATTTATGCCCGTAGAGGCACCAGATGGGTCCCATGGAGAATGAAGTTGTGGTGTCCTTGGCCAGCAGGTATGCTTCTGCCAACCCCCACTGCCCTCTCTCCCTTTGGCCTATTCACCTCTTGCTGACTCTGAGATCTCCTCCAAGATGTCACCTTCTCTGCAAAGACTTCCCCGAGAGCCCACATTGACATCATAGCTCCTATGGTGCTACTTTGAAATCATCTTACTTATCCCCACCATGCCCTGAACTTGGACAACACGAGAGTTCATGGTGGGTGGGCAGGATTGTTTCATTTCAATTTACTTTTAACCCTTAGTGACAATCACAAATTTCACATTGATATTTAGATAGAAGAAAAAGCAGAAAAACAATAAGAAAGTAGAGAAGAGGTGTGGTTCAGTACAGCAAGGAAAAGCACTGTGCTTTTGAAAGCATTTTCCCCAGGAGACCTGACTCTTACTTAATAGCTGTCCTAGCTCCGTCTAATCCGGGAGGAGGTGTGCACATCCCCATGTGTGTAGAGAGAAGGGGGTAGGGTGAGAGTACTAAGTTATCAACCCAGAAGCTTTATTGGTAAAGCAAGGGGGTTGGGTTGTCAGGGTTTTCTCTCCCTCAGAGGTTCTTCAGGCATTACCCCAGCCCCAGCCCAGTGCATGGTCTTTGGCCTTTCACCCAAGACCAGAACATCACACTGTACCTTGCTTACAAGTAGAGGTTACCTGTAAAATTCCGTCCTCGGTCACAGGGCTGAAGTATTTTCCAGGTTGTAATTCCTAGGATTTGATAATGGTATTGGAGAAAACAGTGGGATGGATGCCATTGAGTATGGGGCGAAGACATTGGTGTGGGGATTTAGTGGCGTGCAGGTAATATAGTCTGTCAGCTGTGACTCTCAACATCTCTCTTTGCCTCCTCCTCAGGGACCCACTCTCTGAGATATTTTCGTTTGGCTGTTTCGGATCCTGGTCCCGGAGTCCCTGAATTTCTCTCTGTTGGGTATGTGGACTCACACGCTATCACTACATACGACAGCATCACTCGAAAGAAGGAGCCAAGGGCCCCATGGATGGCAGAGAACCTGGCACCTGATCACTGGGAGAGGTACACTCAGCTGCTGAGGAGCTGGCAGCAGACATTCACGGTGGAGCTGAAGCATCTACAGAGGCATTACAACCACTCAGGTGGGATTGCAGCAGATGAGCACTCTCCCTCACTGAATCCTTCCCAGAAGGCCCCAGGCTGCCCATGGCCAGAGTGACCAGTTGCTCCTATCCTCTGCAGTCTTTGGCAAAACCCAGAAAATCAGGTGGATGGAGTTCAGTGCTCACCATCTCCCCTGTGGCTCTTCCACACGGTCCTTCTATGAAAGCCCTTTATCCCTTGTCCCCATATTCCCAGCCCATTAGCATCCAACAATTTTCTCTTTTCTAAACTTGCCCACCTTTGCTTTCATTTTCTGATGGTTGGGCTTCCCAATTTGTTTGTTTCTGCACAGAAACATACTATATGAATTGTCCCAGAGATATTTCTGGCTCCTGCATATCTCTTGCTCCTACACTGCACTCAGAATAGCTGGAAAATTTATCAATGAATCATTCCAAAGATAGGATAATTCCCCAAGGCAGGCATCACTGTGACCCTTTGGCATGCAGTAAGTACCCCATCGATGTCTGTTAGTATGTGGGTCTACAAAACAGGAACCTTCTGGAACTCAAATATACAGGCCTGTGTGGTGGTGTCTTCTAGGGCAAAGAGTGCCTCCAGCCAAGCTCCATCGTCCGAGAAGCCCCTTGTCTCTGCTTTCACCCATGCTGCCACAGCTTGTATGTGTTTCAGGGCCTCACACTTACCAGAGAATGATTGGCTGTGAGTTGCTGGAAGATGGTAGCACCACAGGATTTCTACAATACGCATATGATGGGCAAGATTTCATCATCTTCAATAAAGACACCCTCTCCTGGGTGGCTGTAGATAATGTGGCTCACATCACCAAGCGGGCATGGGATGCCAATCTGCATGAGTTGCAATACCAAAAGAACTGGCTGGAAGAGGAATGCATTGCCTGGCTGAAGAGGTTCTTGGAGTATGGAAAAGATACCCTGGAAAGAACAGGTAAAGAGAAGAGAGAACGTTGTTCTCACATCCGAGAAAAACCGGCTTTGTGTCTAACTTCCTCTTCTGCAGGTGATATTCACTCTGTGCTGAAATCCATCTCTCGGTTGGACTGTTCTGACCTGTAAGCCCCCAAGAGAACTCTTATTAGTTATATTTTTAGCAGCATCTTGACAAGCCTTAGCAATTCCACTTGTCTTGACAGAATGTAGTACCTCCAAGGGCACCTCTATCAAGAAAAGTCCTCCGTCTCCTGTCAGGGAGAGGTCGGGAAAAGCTTTTGAAAGCCGGGTAGTTGTTGCAAATTATTTAAGAAGCAGCGGTTCACTGGGGTGTGAGCGAAAAGTTGGCCTATGAAGAGGAGCTGAGGAGGACTGGGTTTTCCTTACTTGGGGATTAACAGGACGATTCTTCTGGGTGTACAGCTCATCTTCTGCCACAAATACATGATGCTACTGGTCAACTTCAGCAAACTGCAGAGTGTTTCATGTTCGATGGGATGATTCAAAATGTTTCAGGAAATTCCCTGAACACTATAGACCTTTTCCCATGAGAGTAATGTCCAGCCGGGGTGGGGTGGGGGTCGGGGGGACTCTCCAGAGCTGTGGCAAGCCCAGGGTGGAGAGGAGGGGTTTGACCGTGGTTATAAACATGTCTAACTGTACAGGCTTTGGAGGCAGACCATTCGAGCCTCACGTTGGCTTTCCTCCCTCCTTGCAGAATAACTATCATAGGCTCAGTGGTTGCAGTTAACAAACCCATTTCAAACAGGCTCGAGCACATCCTATTTGAAAACAAGAATCAGAGCAGCATGGGGACCTAAGAAGCCAAAACCAATATCTGAATGCTTTTCTCCATGGGGAGTGGGGGAGGGGCGGCCAGGGGGCCGAAGCTACCAGTACAAATGTCACATCTTCATGGCTTCTCCATTCCACAAGACAGGCTACTGCCACTGAGTACTTGTTGCCTAAATAAATAAATCACAAGAGAACTGTGACTGGCCTGAGTGGGATCGTATGTGGCCTCTTTAGCTAATGACTGTGACCATCAGAAAAAGCTTCAAAGATTTGCAGTGGGCAACAGCGTTCTGACAATGACTAATGGTACAGCCAACAAGGTCTAACAGAGGAGATTCACCAGGGATGTCTAGTGGGGTCTAGTGGGCATCCCAGTAAGGGGTGGGGAAGAGCCTGAAGAAGGACACTATGGGAACACCATTGCGCTGGCATGATCTGAAGGGCAGGAAGAGGAGACATTGCTAACAGAGCCCAGCAAAGGTTGGTGTGTGAAAAGGGGATCCTTACGGTGAGAGGTGTGGCTACGGAGGGATGTGGCCCTGGGCAGGACTGCAGCGTGGTAAGATCGGTACTTCATCATCAGCTCGCTGCTCTCTGGCTGAGGCAGTCGAGCGGGAACCCAGGGGCAGAGCAGTTCTAGAGATACAGTGTGAAGGCCTGGGCAGACCGGAGAGGGGCAGAGGCCAGATCCGGGGGCCCACCAACAGACACTAGCTGTTATACACTGCTTGAGGGATGGCGAAAGAGAGGGAATTAAGATGAACACCTCATAGGAGCTCGTGTCATGAAGACTTGGAGTTATGTCTCAAAATGTGCTGTTATTTGGCAGGAAGAGTCTCTCCTGTCAGGAAAAAGTGAAGCTTCTAGAAGGTAAGCTAGCAAAGCCCCAGTCTTGAGTAAAATAGGTAATAGTGCCTACTTCACAGAAATTAGTGAAAATAATATAGATGAAATGTCTAACAGCCTAGGTCTGGTTAAAATCTATGGCCAGTCTTGGCCACCCTTGACCACTAGGATGTTTTAGGCTGATACTCATCAGATAGGGAAAGGGGAAATAGTTGACTTTCTGACTTGGGTATGTCTGCCACATAGCTGTGTTGGTTATTCTTCTCATCTCTGTAACAGAATGCCTGAAACAAGTAAATTAAGGGTAGGAAAAATTACTCACAATTTCAGAGGTTTGGGTCCATCCTGGTGGGAAGGATGTGGTGAAACAGTTTACATCACAGTGCACAGGAAGCAGAGGGAGGGAGAAGAGCCAAGGCAAGACACAGCCCCCAGGGATTCCCCACAGGGGCCTACTTCCTTTAGCTAGGCCCCACCTCCTGGGGTTTCCAGAACCTCCCAAAGTAACACCAACATCTAGAAAGCATGGATTTAACAGATGAGCCTGTGAGGGACGTTTTATATTCAAAGCACACCAGTAGCATTTGCCCCCAGCCGTCTGGCCTGCTGCTTGTCCTGAATACAGTCCTGGGGAAAAGGTTTGAAACGCAATCAGAGTTGCTAAAATTTGAGGTTTAGAGGTCACTAGCTAATTCTATGGATCCTGCCTGGCTCAAAAGCTGTTTGGATTAACCAGGAGGAAGCTGGGTTGCGTGAAAAGAATGTGGAAAGTTTGACTTCAGTGTACAGGGTTTCCATTCCCTATCTTGAGTGTCAGAGTGGTGTCTCAGCCTTTTGGTCAAAACCCATGTCTTGGGAGGTAGATTCATTTCTTGCAAGCATAGTAAAATAAAAAAATTCTATTGGCAGTGTTTTATTTTGAATGTTGGGAAGTCTTTTCCTACAACTAAATCCCATGCCTCAGGTAAAAGACAAGGGAGGTATGTCTGTGATAAAGGCTTTTCCCTGTATCCACATGTCAGACAATAAGGCGGAGATAAGGAAGTGAGTCTCACAGATGAGTAGGAAGGTTCTCCAAATAGTGTGGTTGGTTTTGATATGGCTCCATGACCAGTTTCAGCTGGAAATGTTAAGATGACACCATATGGAAAATGAACATATTAAGTCATGAGGAAGCAAGCTCACCAAGGGATAATAACCCTGGGCTGGGCATGGTGGTACCTACCCATAATCCTAACATGCAGAAGGCTGAGGTAGGAAGATTGCAAGCTCAAGGTCATCTTTGGGCAGAGAGATGATGTCCCCTCCCTCTCCCATCATTGTTAGAGCCCTTCTGTAATATTAATTTCTGTAGCTTCTCTGGGGGCACATGAACTATGACATGTGCTTGTATCTGATTACAGCTATCAGAGCACCAATCTGGTAGCACGGTGCGATTCAGAGCCTCGGTTGACCTGAGTTAGCTGTGGTTTTTCATTGTCACTAAACACAGAATCGGGGTCTATCGCAACTAATCTCCAATCTCTTGGTGAACTGCTTATCAAGACAACCATTTACATATGTTGTGACTTGCTTTTCCTTGACACATAAGGGTATTCCAAAGGTGAACAGTCAACAGCTCCAATACACTCTCCAAATACTTGAAGCTGTATGCATGCCTTTTCTCCTCTTAGAGACAAAACGTGGTTCGGCTCTGTGTGTTTCCTCGACTATTCTCTAGAAGGAAGTCTACAAAATCCAAATTTGATGTTGATGAATCTGGATTCTGGCACATTCTCAGTTTTAGACATTTCTTGCAGCAAAGAAAATTAACTGGGGAACTTGGCTCTGTGTTCCAACACTATGTGTTTGGTACCCAAGACCCTCCCCCTTAACTGCACCTGCTTCTCCCTAGAGCCTCCCGTGGTAAGAACGAGTCGGAAGGAAACTTTCCCAGGGACTACAACTCTCTTCTGCAGAGCTCATGGCTTCTACCCACCGGAAATTTCCATGACGTGGATGAAAAATGGGGAAGACATTGCCCAAGAAGTGGATTATGGAGCCTTGCTTCCCAGTGGGGATGGAACCTATCAAATGTGGGTGTCCGTTGATCTGGACCCGCAGAGCAAAGACATTTATTCTTGTCATGTGGAGCACTGTGGCCTCCAAATGGTTCTTGAGGCCCCTCAGGGTAAGTGTGGGGGTGGTGGCTGTCTGGGGAGTGAGACTGAGGAAAGAGATGGGAAGCTGTGAATCCTGGAAGGAAGAGAGGCTGGGTCACTACCTCATCAGGTGGGTGGAACAATATGAACAGCTTTTTTTTTTAATATTTAAAAAAATTTTATTTTTAATTTAAAGGTTTTTTTCTTCTCATTTTATGTGTGAGGTATTTTGCCTGCTTGTATGGCTGTTGCGCCACATGTGTACGGTGTCCATGATGGCCAGAAGAGGTCATTAATTCCCCTGGACCTAGAATGATAAATGGTTGTTAGCTACCATGTGTGCTGGGAATCCAACCTAGGACCTCTGGAAGAGCAGCTTCTGCTCTTAATCACTGAGCCATCTCTCCAGCTCCAACAATGGTTCTTCTCAATCAGTGTTGCTCAGTGTTTAATTCCCGTGCTCATCTATAGTCTTATGAATTACTGAGGACCTCAAGCAGCTCTTGTTTGTGTAGGTCATACCTGTTGCTGTTTCCTATATTACAAATTACATTTTTTAAAAATAGCTGGGCAGTGGTGGCGCACCCTTTAATCCCAGCACTCAGGAGGCAGAGGCAGACTGATCTCTGAGTTCAAGGCCAACCTGGGCTACAGAGCAACTTCCAGGACAGCCAGGGCTACACAGAGAAACCCTGTCTTGGGACTAAATAAGTAAATATAAGAGAGCATAGGCACGTATTCCACTTGCTGTCAGATGATGAGGAAGAAGAGATGACGGGGAGCTTCCTGATTGGCACAGTGACGAGGTTAATGCAGACGGGAGAAGCAACTTGGAAGTTTTTCTCATTTACTCACTCACAGAATCAGGAAGCGTTCTTCTAGTGGTGAACACGGTCTCTGGGACCATAATCCTCACCATTGTCCTGGCTGGAGTTGGTGTTCTGACCTGGAGAAGAAGGTTCCAGCGTGAGAGGCATGACGGACTGTAGAGGCTGCTTGTGGTCCCCCTGCTGTGGCTCCCAAGACTTCTGTTTACTGTATCTGCCACGTGAGTTCCATGTAGAAATGGGTTGACCCTCGTGTTCAGGTCACTGGAGGACCTGGGACAACGTTCCCCCTCTATAGAGAAAATATCTCTTAATTTTCCTGTTTCCACAACCATTCTTCTGTCCCAATCATGTGAAAGTCCTCCTTCTGAAAAAGTCATTTCTCCGAATATGAAATGTTTAAAAGTCTAGGCCTTTGGAAAATAGGACTTGAGATAAGGAAGTGGGGAAGGAGAAGCAGGAGATGTGCTTTGGATGGCATAGACAATAAATCCATCCATTAAACGTATACTACATGTCGTGCTTTAAGCACCATACTGGCTCATGGAAACATCAATGAAAAAGACAGCCATGACTTCATGTCATAGAGCTGATGGCATAGTCTTGAAAGGTCATTTTCTATCACTGGTTTAGTAGTTACTCAAGCTAGTCACAGCTAATATCAGTGAAACTCAGATCAGACTCAGAAGCTGGCGGGCAGGAGCTTGCCTTTTCTTGACAGTCATGGACTGGAGCCCAACCCAAGTGATACTGTATGTGTGTGGTACTGTGTACCAGTGGGACCGATCCATTTGTTGTTGATTGTTTTTTACTCTTTGCTCTTTTGGCTTTTTGGGCGGCCCACCACCCAGCTCCCAAATAAATCACACACAGAGGCTTATTCTTTCTTATGAATACCCGGCCTTAGCTTGGCTTGTTTCTGGCCAGCTTTTCTTAAATTATCCTGTCTACCTTTTGTCTCTGGGCTTTTACCTTTCTCTGTTCTGTATTTTTTTTTCTTTACTTCTTTCTCCAGGGCTTGCTGTGTAGCTGGGTGGCTGGCCCCTGGAGCCTTCCTCTCCTCCTGTTTCTCGCTCCTTGATCTTTTCTTTCCAAATTTCTCCTTCCATTTATTCTCTCTGCCTGCCAGCTTCACCAGTCCTCTCTCCTGCCTAACTACTGGCTGTTCAGCTCTTTATTAGACCAATCAGGTGTTTTAGACAGGCACAGTAACACAGCTTCACAAAGTTAAAAAAAACTGCAACATAAAGGAATGCAACACATCTTTGCATCATTAAACCAATATTCTACAGCATAAACAAATGTAACACATCTTCAAATAATATTCCACAACATCCATTTGCTAGAAAACCAACTAAGATAGCTGGTAGGTGAGTAATGTTTTCATTATAAATAGAGTACAATATGAATCCTAAACCAACTAATACATACATCTCAAGAAGAAAGTTCCTGCTTTTTATCTTCTGTAATTTGTAAATTTTGAATTAAAATTTGTCAAGTTCTAAGAGAATCTTGAGAAAGGCTAAAACTGTCAGTGGCTGCTTCTAGATTTTGCTGAATATTGCATATTTTTTGAGTTGTGAGGAAAAACACATGTAACTGACTAAAAACTTCTTTTCCTTTCAGAGCAAAAAGAAGTCATCTACCATCCCACACAAGCCAATGAGTGCAGCTCTCTCTCTCAGGAGCCATGATCTCTGCTCTCAGGCAACCACATGTCTGTGGTCAGAAGTCTTGACCATACTCCTGGCACAATGGGGATTAGAGAATTGAGCATTTGTGATAAGAAGACCCGGGCTACACATTTTTTCTTTGTTCTTTGGCTCCTAAAGAGCTGCCAGTGTTCAGGCTCTTTATGGACTCCTTTATCACAGCCGACTTCAAATACAGTCTGTCTCATGACCCAATACTTCCCAACATCTTATTTCTCCATGGTGATTTACAAGTAGATTATGGAGTCTCAGAGCTGCAAGGAACTTTCTCATCCTAGCAGGAGATGTCTTCCTATAATGCCATAGACTTGGGCATCCAGCCTTTGCTTGACACCACGTTAGGGTACCCTATTCCACCACAAAACAGCCTTTCTTGTTCATCTTCTCTCATGAGAATGTTTACCATGTAAAAACTTTGACTATCATGGCTACCATGACTGTGAATCTATACGTAGGGTTGGATCAGCCCATGAAAACAGCCACCAAGTTTCTACAACAGCCTGTGAATGGACTAGTCATTAAACACATATTATGGCCCAAGAGGAGACAGAAGCAGCCTGTTCATGGCGGCTCTGACAGATAACCTGGAATATTGGAAGTGTATCTAGCTGGGTCTATGGCAATGGCTTCACTTTTACTGCTTCTGTGAGAAATTAGACCGATAATTTATCAAGCTGAATGTGCTGGGACTCCTTATTATAAGCCAGTGCTCAGGAAGCTGAGGCAGGTGGACTGTATGTTTGGGGCTAGCTTGAGCTACTCAATGAAACTCTATTTAAAACAAACAAAAACCAAAACCAAAAAAAACCTTAACTGACTCCTGAAAGTTGTCCTCTGGCCTCCACATGAGTGCCATGGCACAAAATACACTAAATAAATAAATAAATGTAAACATCCTATAAATTTGACAGTGTGCTTATGTCTCAAAAAGAGTCCCCTCCTCCCCTTTTGGTGCTGGAGACTGAATTAGTACAGAAAAGACAGAAGCTAGAATTGATCTTTGGGGGCTAAGGGTGTAGCCCAGTGGTGTAGCTCAGAGAGCTTCCTTAGCATGTGTGAGGTCCAAGGGTCAATCTTCAGCACTTCAATAACACGTGCACACACACACACACACACACACCACCACCACCACCACCAACAAACAAACAAACAAACAAACAAACAAACAAAAACTAAAACTTTAGATCTTTCTTTTTCTGTAAGTGGTTTAAAATTATATTGTTTCTTAATACTATTAGACTTATCATTGAATTAATTCATGTTTACTGATTACAGATGTTCAGTAACCAAGGTCTACGAACAACGTGGTACCATAATCTAAGTGTGACAGAGAACTTCACCACCACTTCAATTATGCTTAGGCTTTGAGTTGTCTTTGCTGAATATTTTAGATCAAGAACACTACATGAAGAACCTGTTTGACTGGTTTTGTTTTAAACTCCATTTATTATCTGTTTTCTCTTTAGCATGTACAGACCAAGGTTTTGTCTAGAAAATGGCAAACGGAGCAAGTAAGAAGGGAAGCGGTTTGAAGAGCAGTGTGGGAGCTGGGCATGTTGCTCAATTGCTGGACTGCTGGATTAGCCTTCAGAAGCCCTGGGTTCAATTCGCAGGGTAACATAAAACCGGGCATGACAACACATGCCTGTAATCCCAACACCTGGAGATGGAGGCAGGAAGATCAGGGTTCAAAGTCATCTTCAGCTACATAGGGAATTGGAGGCCAGATTGAGATACATGAGAGCCTGTTTAAAAAAAAAAAAAAGTAATAATAAAATAAAAGCAGGGTGGTGACAGGTTTCTTGACGCGCTCCTTTACCTCGTCTTGTTCCAACAATTTCCATGTTCTGACCCCACCCTCATCTCTGAGGAACTGCCAATTTTTTCCCTCTTCTCTGTTTTTGGATGGAGAGAAGAGTGTTTTTGCTTTATGTCATAAGGTCCATTAGTTGGTCATTTTTCTGGCAGGGTCTCATGAGGTAGTAGTATTTTGGTCACCCCGGTCTGAAGCTCTGTCCTCGTGTGTGCAGGTCAAGTGTCCCCATGAGGGAGTCAGATGGATGCATGAGGAGGAATACCAAACGCCAATGCATTCACTTCCTGTCAGGAGCAGAACGGCCACATGGGTCGGGGACTAGTTTCAGCTGGGCAGCACATCCTCTAGTGGGGGACTCACATGAGAACAAGCACATCACAAAAAGGGGTCTGCTGACCCCAGATGTGGGGGCCCAGGGACATACTCTTTTACCTCCTATTTTTTCATAACAATGTATTAGTTCACAGAATGCTCTCTTGGGAGAAGGGATTTGTTTCAAGCCCCAAACAGTGGACAGCAAAGTCAGAAAGGAACTCAGGTTGTCCGTCTCCAAAACCTGAGTCTTCCCCACTCACTCGACAGCACTGCCATCTTTAGACGATGACCTCCACTGGCCCTTCCGAAGCGCCTCTCCTCGGATGCTTGTCCTCATCTAACCTTTCTCTCTGGAAAATCTCCACATCTCCCTTTCACTTCGGGCTCCTTTTCTTCACAGTCCTTCTAGCTTGTAATTATCCCCAAACCCACAGGCTATGTAACAAATCCCAAACTTAGTCCTTAAAACAGCAATCATTTCAGCATCTTTCATGGCTCCAATAGGGCAGGCATTTGGGTAGAACTTGGGGAGGCAATGTTGGCTTGGATCCTTTCCTGGAACTGTAGACAATCAGCGGCTGGAAGTAAAACAGTGAAGGACTAAGGAAGCCGTGGGCACAACATAGGTTGCCTGTCGCCAAGCCAAGCTTGCCCCAACCCCCAGGCGGGGGGACTCTCTGTTGGCTCTATATGGGTTAGTTTGAGCTTCCTCACAACATGGTGGCCTTGGAGCAATCAGATTCTGTAGGTGGTAGTGAACTCCGCTCACCCGGTATCACTTTGGCCATACTCTTAGTTGGCCAAGAAAGTCACCAAAGCCTGCTCAGTTTCAAGGAGAAGAGGCATAGATCCTGACACTCAGCAGGAAGATTGTCAAAGTAACATTATGAAGAGCATATGTAGATGGGAGTCACTATTTGCCTAACAGGCTTTGCTACGGAAAGCCTGAGGCTTCCGGTGCCTCCATCTTTGCCTCTCAGCATGAAGGTCAAGTTCTATTGGAGGGGACAAGGTGATGCTTTTCAGTGGATTAAATGAGCAAGGACCCCAGGGTTCGTAGGTGCCCTGGGTATAAGGTTTCTGGAAAGAGTGCAGGTGCCCTGTTCCAAGGGAACATCTTGAAGCTTCCATTGAGGCCTCCCTTGTCCACTTCCCTTCTTCTTCCCACGGCTGACAGGGCTGACAGAAAATGCAACACATACGTGAGTAGCTTCTCGTGTAGAAAGAGAAGCTGTCTGTGTATGCCACAAAAGTTTGTTGTAGATCTTGTTTGATTAAAACACAAAATTTTGCCCAGTTTTTCCGTTTCTGTTTTGTGAACCAGCAGAGCCACAGCTAACCCATAAAGGACAGTTGTGGCCAAGACCTGTCCAAATGTCTCAGTTAGGGTTACTACTGCTATGATGAAATGCAACTAAAAGCAACTTGGGGAGGAAAGGATTTGTTTGGCTTACATTTCCACATTGTAGTCCATCACTGAAGGAGGTCAGGACTGGAACTCAAACAGGGAAGAAACCTGGAGGCAGGAGCTGATGCATGGAGGGGTGCTGCTTACTGGCTTGCTC
>CABHPH010115058.1:0-12114 GCA_902168325.1 Peromyscus nudipes
AGAGAGAGAATTCTAAAAGTAAAATGCAAGGGTGGTCCAAAGACACGGAGTTTCAACACATGAGCCTAAGTTTGCCCATCTAAACCACGCAGGCCTGAGTCAGCACGGGTCTAGCAGGAGAAGCTGGTGGCTGTTGACCACTGACGCAGGTACCTCAGTTCCCATCAGAGCTGCCTTGGATGAAGGACAACTGTGCATCTGCCTTTGGAGAACGCATAGGCTGTTGTTTTATTTTATTTTTCTTTCCTGGTACCAAGGATAGAGATGGGGGTCAGGGTACCACTCTACTAAGACAGAGACATTTTTATTTCTTGAATGTTCCAGGATTTGGGGTCCTGCAGGATAGATCCACTCTTCCACAGCATTATGTCTCAAAATACGATTTTATGTTTAGTTATTTCAGTAAAAAAATTTTAAAGTCATAATTAAGCAATAATACATAGCAAAATTTAGCCACACTTAAGGGAACTCAGTCATCTGGCCTTTTGCTTAAGTATCTTACTTCACATGGAGACAAAGGTTTGAACTGTGGGCATGAGTGCCTGAAGGAAATAATCAAATTTCTGTGGCTATTTCATTCTGGGCAGTAATAATCTGTCCTAAGAAAAACTAACCTCAAGACATGTGTGATTTGATGTTTTTCCCCTTCTAGTCGGTAAGCGAGCATCTGTTTCCACATAATACCCTCTGTGGTGGGAGGCGGATCCTCCTGAGGCCTCATACAGTGACAGGCTTTCACAATGCCCCTGGCTGACTGCCAGAGCCTGCCAAGTATTGGTGTAGTTTTAGGGTGAAAGTCACACCACCTTGTGCAAGAGTTAGAATCTGCTGCAACCAGCAGTGCAGCAGGGTGGGAGGCGGGGGGGTGGGGGGGTAAGGAGTGGGGAGCAGGTGTCCAGAGCTACTCTGGAGTGTATAAAGGAGGAGCGGTGAGGGCCATGAGGCATGAGAAAGCGTATGCCCTTTGTGGTCAGAGAGATCCAGCTTCATGCCTTGGGTATGTTTCTCTTGCTCTTACTGGATTCTGGATTCTTCATTAAGTGGGAGACAACCACAGCTGTATCTCCAAGGGAAGACTGAACATGGCCATTCATTCATTCCTTGATTCAACACTGGTTGTTACTTACTTTGTACAAAGCACTACTCTCGGGGCTAGGGAATGTAACCCCAAATAGGCAAAGCCCCTCTCCAGCATGTTTGCATTCCAATAAGGAGCAAGAGACAGTACCACATGTACAAAATAGTAAGAAAATGCTACGGTAAGGATAAAGAGTGATATGGCTCTGAGTTACTATAGTTTCCCTCTCTCTGCTTGGTACGATTTGCCTGGGAATTTTCCAGAGCCATGTATTCACACCTAACAGTCCTTGGGAAGGGGCTCATGTCTTTTTTTTCTTTTTTTTGGTTGTAGCTTTGCACCTTTCCTGGAACTCGCTTTGAAGACCAGGCTGGCCTCGAACTCACAGAGATCCGCCTGCCTCTGCCTCTTGAGTGCTGAGATTAAAGGCATGCGCCACCACCGCCCGGCATGGGGGCTCATGTCTTAATATTCATGGCCTAATGTGATTTCTCTAGAAACCTCTGTGTATTAAAAGGAAGGCAAGCTGGGTGGTGGTGGTGCAAGCCTTTAATCCCAGCACTCGGGAGGCAGAGCCAGGCAGATCTCCATGAGTTCAAAGCCAGCCTGGTCTCCAAAGCGAGTTCCAGAAAAGGCACAAAGCTACAAAGAGAAACCCTGTCTCGAAAAACAAAACAAAACAACAACAAGAAAAGAACATACTTGGACTTCCCTTTCTTAGTGGGCTTGACAATGCTGTCCCATCCACCAGTAAAGGCAGGCTCTTAGGCTCTGTGTGGCCAGCGAAAGGTTGTAGTTGGCAGCAGCAGACACTTGCCCAGCCTATGCCTAGGAGCATTCTGTTTCTTTTTTCTTTTTCTTTTTGTTTGTTTTCAGGACAGGTCTCTCTGTGCAGCCTTGGCTGGCCTCGAACTTACAGAGATCCACTTGTCTCTGCTTCCTGAGTGCTGGGATTAAAGGTGTGCACCACCACCGCCTGGCTGCATTCTGTTTCTGAGGGTCTTACTGAAGATGCTGTTTACATCCAGAGCTTCTGGAATCATGATTCAATTATTCAATTAATCTGATTTGTGCTCCTGAGAACCAGCTCTGGTCTTTAAAAAAAAAAAAAAAAAAAAAAAAAAAAGACATGGGTTTGTGAGAGGTCCCAAGATACTGCCTTTCCAACCTCAAGCTTTCTAGGAGTAGCTTAGCGGGCAGTGACTGCTGGTGCACAGGTTGCTCTCAGCCTGGAGCTGGGCTTCCCAATAGACAGAAAAGGCGTATACTTAAAGGGCTGGGAAGGTGAGGTTTATCTATACACAGAAAATTAGTTTTTGAAATTTTATCTTGACATTTGGAACCAGAAAATCTTGAAAGATGGTGTTCTGATGTCAATGTAAGCTTTCTGTGATATTGGGCTTGAATTATAGGGACCGTGGATTTTAGAATTTGGAGCTGCTAATGGCTTTGAACTTGCCCCATACCACATCAGGAATTTTCCTGTACCTCAGCTCTCAGAAGTCATATACATCAACATTTATCAACCTGTGGGTCATGACCCCTTTGGGGGGGTGGAGTCAAAGAACTCTTTCACAGGGATCACCTAAGACCATCAGAAACATCAGACATTTACATTACCATTCATAACAGTAGCAAAATTACAGTTATGAAGTAGCAATGAAACTAATTTTATGGTTGGGGGTCACCACAACATGGGTAACTGTATTAAAGGGTCGCAGCATTCGGGAGGTTGAGAACCACTGGTATACATTGTCTTTCCTCCATATGGGATCCAGGCCAGAGAGTAGAGGATGCCTTCTACTTCTTATCCTAGTGCAGTCCCCTCTGAAACACTGATGTCTGAACCTCATAGCCCCACGTTTAGTTACGCACAATGAGCAGAAGCACGATGTGAGAATTAGTGTGCTGACTGACCAAGGCAAACTTGCCGGACAGGGAGGTCTCCTGATCACTGAGCAATTCAGTTCACTTGAGGACGCCTCTCGCTACATTCGGAAGCCTCTTGTTTTTATTGTAGTCCTTACCCTTGCCCCATCTGTTGGACCATGAGGGCTTGGCTAAAGCTCTACTTGGCTTCCCAGACCCAGGCTGGATTAAACCAGGTTCCCTGGGGTGGAGACTTAGGGGAGCTGCCAGGGGCAAGGGGCCCACTCACTGGCTGCTCTCCCTCCCTGGGCTGGCCAATGGTGAAATGGGGCCTGCCAGAGTCACTCATAAGACGAGGCCATTTTCTCCTCATTTTCATCTATACGGTAGACTACACCAGAAGGTAAGACCAATTCTGCTGAATTCCTGGCTGGATGGGTATAAATGCCCAATCCTGGCTGAGATGTGTTTAGGTTTTGTTCTCTGTAGTAGTGTGAGGATGGATGTAGAGGAACCTCAGATCAAGGGGGCACTGGTTGGGCCAGATAGGCACTGGGCTCTTCCTCAGTTCCTCAGAGCTCTAAGAGAGAAAGAGTTATCACCTTTGGTCCAAACGCTTGAGACCATCCTGAACTTTGCTCAGTCTGTTTGATAGCAAGGTGCTTGCTGAGAAAAACACTCTGGGTTAGTGAGGTGGGAGGGTTCACCCACGGATGGAATTCAGCTGGAAAAAGGGATCTATTGCCTCTCAGCTTTGTGAGTTAAGATGATAGAAGCAGACAAAGAGGAAGCATGAGGAAGCCAAGTTGAGGACTGACGTCAGACTGAAGTTTAGAATCCGTTTCCACCACTTAGCTCTACTCAGTAGGTAAGTGCGGCTTAGATGCCCTAGAACACTGTCAGGACTGAGGGGGAAGATGGGTATGGTCTGGCTGTTGTCTGAAGAGCTGGTGACATTTGTCAGCATGAGACATTTTAGGATGCTTGAGGGAATAGGGTGACACAAAGAGGCAAGAGCCTGGAATACGGTGGCAATCTGGACAGAAAGCCATATTTAGAAAGATATTTTCTGACAGAAGCATTGGACCCGCTCGGTCTTTGCCAAACCCAATCTTGGCCCCAGTGAACACTGCATAGGAACCCTGGTGGTAGATGAGGTGAAGGATGGAGGGTTGGGAAGTCAAGGCAGCTTCTTGTGAGTCATGGGATCTAAGTCCCTTATCTGGAGAATTTTTGTTTGTTTGTTTGTTTTTAAGATAGGGTCTCACTAGATATCCCCAACTGGCCTGGAATTCACTACAAAGACCAGGCTACCACTGAACTCACAGAGATCCACCTGCCTCAGTGCCTCCTGGGTGCTTAGAACCTTTGTTTTGAATGGAGCCTCACAAGGGTAGAGCCATCTCTCTCCTTGTGACGCCATTAAAAATGAGGAAAGGTAGTTTGGTCAGATGGATTTTGGGAGCAAGAGGGCTAGCGAGTGGAAGAGGCCAGAGTGTTCTTGGAGCAGTTTGATTCCCAAAGCTTAATAAGAGATCCTTCATGCCTCCTTCCCCGTGTCTGGAGGAATCCTAGGAAGAGACAGGGCTTGCTTCTTGTCTCGTACAAGTGATCATGTACTCGTGTGCACGTGGAAGCCAGAGGTGTCTCTCTTAACCTCCGCCTTATTTTTTGACCAGAGAGACAAGGTCTCTTACCGAACCTGGAGCTCGATGAGGAAGGCTGGACCCACTGGTCATTGACCACCAGGGAGGCTCCTGTTTCTGGCACCCCACACCCACCCCAGCATTGGGGTTGAAGGTGGCAGGCTTTTAGATGAGTTCTCAGCACCGAAACTCAGGTCCTGGTGCCTACACAGATAGCACTCCATCAACTCCACCTTCTAAGCACTTAAAAATATCTAGTGTGTATTTGTGTGTGTGTGTGTGTGTGTGTGTGCCCCACATGTGTGCAGGGACGCTCATTCTATGTCAGGCATGTCAGGAGACAGCTTTGGGAAGTCAGTTCTCCCCTCCAACCTCGTTTGAGGTCGTTCTCCCTTGTGGACTCCTCCACTCTGTGCACACCAGGCTGCCCAGTCCACGAGCTTTGGGGTGATCCTCCTGTCTCCACTTACCTTCAGCCTTAGCAGTGTTACGATTACAGATGTCTGCCGCTGCATCTGGCTTTTTATGTGGGTTCCGGAGATTGAACTCAGGTGGTCATGCTTGCCCAGGAAGTGCTTGTACTGAGCCATTTCCCTTCACAAGACAAACATTGCGTTTACTTGCCAACCCAGAGGACTGTTAGCTCCCATGTGCTCTGCTGAAGTTAGGAGGCAATACATCGGGAAAGCAAAAGATTCAATCAGGAGCTCATCCTAAATACTTCGTGGAGGGATGCTCTGCTTTTCCAGTTTCTGGAGAGTGTGCATGTGTGCACATGTGTGTAAGGACACGAGAATGCAAACAGCTCTCCTAAGGCCATGTGAGAGCTTCCAGATAATCTCCTTAGGAGCTAGACAGAGGTGACTCAGTTCCCGGTCTGGCAATTTATGATTGGGTTGTACCATTGTGAAACTGACAATATTAATATTAACCCATCCTATATTTTTCTTTTCATTTTTTTTTTTTTGAGCTGAGGACCGAACCCAGGACCTTGCGCTTGTTAGGCAAGCACTCTACCACTGAGCTAAATCCCCAACCCCCCATCCTATGTTTTTATTACTTTTTTTTGTGGTACTGAGGGTTAAACTTAGGGTTTCATACATACTAAGTAAGGACTGTAGCCTCAGCTGCCACTTTGAGTTTTAAGATTGGCTGTTTCATGTCATTCAACCCAAAGACTGCATGAACCTTTTGTTTTTTGAGACAGGGTTTCTCTATGTAGCCTTGGCTGTCCTGGAGTTATTTCTGTAAACCAGGCTGGCCTCAGACTCAAAGATCCACCTGCCTCTGCCTCCCGAGTGCTGAGATTAAAGGCATGTGCCACCACCGCCCAGCATGATCGTAAGCTAGCATCTTGGCCTCGTCAAGTCTCAGGTTCTCCTGATTAGCACAGTGAGAAGCAAGGGTATAGGAGTGTTAAATAAGATAAAATCCAAAAGTACTTTGTACTGGGTGTGGTGGTGCACACCTTTAAACCCAGCACTCAGGAGGCAGAGGCAGGTGGGTCTCTATGAGTTCAGGGCCAGCTTGGTCTACATAGAGAGCTCCAGGACAGCTAGGGCTACATAGGAGCCCCCCGTTTCATAAAACAAAACAAACAAACAAACAAAAACAAAAAGAAGTACCTTTCACAAATGCTACTCCACAGAATCGTCACCACTGTCAAAGCATACTTAAGTTCCTCATGTCCCGTGACCCCACTGAGCAGGTTAGGACACTGGGCCCAAGCTCTGTGGGCAATTTCAGAGGCAGTGCTGCAAACCACGCTGGCCTGTAAGTCAGAAATCTCTTAAGGCTCATTTTCCTGCTTTCTCAACTTCCTCCCCTCTTGTGCAGTCTCATGAAGGTGAAAATAACTAACACGTCAAGGCTTCTAGCACGGAGCCCTTCCATGGGTGCAGGAGGTGCACACCCAGCCTTTCTGTTTCTAAGAGCAAGGATGGGAGGATTCCTGGGCTCGCTCTTGGCTCTGGCGTTTCTTGTGTGCTTTGTTCGGCTTTGCTGGCTGGAGGCGTTGAGATCCTATTCAGTGACCTCTTCTCTCAATGTGGCCATCTCTGCTCGTCCCAGAGGAAACCCCAGCCTTGCGTTTCACAAGACTCTGCTGTTGCTGCTGAAAAGGCAGCAGGTCAAAGTGCAATTTCACACCGACTTCACTATACTATGGTCCTTTAGGATGCCAGCACAAGGAAGTCAACCCTCTGCATAATTCCTGGGGGGGGGGGTTCCCAGGAGGGCAACTATAGGGAAGGCCAGTGTGGTGATCTGGTTCTACCTCGTTTGCTTCTTATGCTTGGGCAGAAATGACTGGACCTTTCTGGCTCCCAGATGTCTCACGTGAAGGTCTCCTTCCTGGTGCTGTGTGGGTGAAATGAAACGCAACAGCCGTCCAGAGTGGGTCGTCCATAAATATTTGTTTGCTTCCCTTTTCTCACGTATGTGTGTAGCAGTTTATAAGTTTATAAAACACTCCATGCTTTCTGCCAAGTGGGTCTCATGATCATATTGTGAAATCACATTTCTAGGCAGAGCATAAAGCCAGGGAGGCAGATGTGGGCAGAATGAGGAGTGGGCTAGCTGAGAAGCCAGGTCATTTGATTGACAATCTTCTGTCTCTCATCCTCCCTCCCCCCATTGGGGAGGGATAGTAAAAGGCAGGGTATTAGACTTTAGTACTTTTCCTCGACTGTGTCAGAGAGTCTGTTACTAGGTCAGGGCTCAACTTCCACCCCTTTTGTGTTTAGTTCTGGCATCCTGGACTATCACCTAACCGCTCAGCAGCCCCCTTTCCTCACCCCTAAATCACTGCAGACGTAACTGACAGTCTTTGCTTACCAGCTTAGTCCAGACACTCCGTTAAGCATGGTTTGTTGATAGTGTCATTTAGTCTCCAACACACATATAAATGGTGAGAACTGGTCATTTGCTGATTATTTGTACCTGAGCACAGGTTTCCCTGAGTACCCCATATTGTTTCCAAGATGGCTGCGATGATTAAATGAGATGAAGAGACAAAGACTCCCCAAATGCAAAGCACGATTTTTGCCATCCGGCTTCATGACCTATCCAAAATGTTTTCTTTGTAGGGTGCTCTAGCTGTCGATTATGGACTGTGCTCAGTTCCATTCAATAGTGTTTCCCCTACAGAAATAGAAGTCTCTCAAAATCAAAGTGTAACAATTGCTTTGTCTATGGAAAGAACAGAAATAATTTCGAATTAAAAAAAAAGATGCATTCTGTGTCCTTCAGTGGTTATCCTTAGCTGACTTTCCACCAAGAATTAGGTGGAAATGAAGCCTTCTTCAATTAGTATCTGTCCTTAGCAAATGTCTAGGGGCTGGAGAGATAGGCCAGCGGTTAACAGCACATGCAGAGAACATCATGCAAAGGACCCGGTTCACAACCATTGGTACCTCCGGCTCCAGGAGATCCAATGCCTTCTGCCCTCCCAGGGCTCCTGGACACAGGTACAAACCCCCATGCATATTCCAATAATTCAAAAAACAAAAATAAATCTTAAAAAAGAAACAGCCGAGGATACGTACTGTGTAGTACCTCCACCCCATGGCACTCTTGGGGTTCCTAGAACAACTGCCCCTGGAGAGAGAGAAGAGTATTGAGAACACAGGGGTATTGGGAAAGACTGTGTTCTTTTAGGTGAGAAAGGATGTTGATTTTCCAGCAGGAGGGGAGAACCAGAAAACTCTAGGGGTCTGCCTTTGCCTTCCTTCCCAGCATTTGGGATAAGTCCTGGGCCACCCTCCATCCGGGAGGTCCTCCTTAACTGCTTACACTAGCCCACACATTCTGGATTCCTGTTTCCCTTGGGAAAAGACTGTCGCTTCATAGACTGTTCCTTCTTCATTTCTGGGGGGAAGAGGAGAGCTGAAGTTCTCAGGAATTTGGTTGCTGGAGCTGTAAGAAGACAAAGCAGAGACAACACAAGATGGATGACATCTTTAAAGTCTCAGAGCAAGGGCCCATGAGATGGCTCAGTGGGTAAAGATGTTGAACCTAATGACCCGAGTTTTTTCCCCAGGACCCAGTTGGTGGAAGGAGAGAACTGACGCCCTACAAGGTGCTCTCTGACTTCTGTGGGTACATACCCATAGGCATAAACACACACGCTAACCAACTAACCAACCAACCAACTAACCAACCAACCACTAACCAGCCAACCGACTAATCAACCAACCAACCAACTAACCAACCAACCGACTAACCAACCAACCAACCAACCAACCAACCAACCAACCAACCAAGCAACTACCTACCTACCTACCTGACTGACTGACGGTGGTAAAAAAGTTACAGGACAAGCATTCTCCCTAAATACAAAAGGGAATCTGGGAATTTTCCTCTGGTCTTCTTGCCTCTTTTGCTCTTAGCTAAACCTAAGCTCCGCTTCATTTTGTTTGTAGCAGTTACTGAGACTTTGCTCCTGAGCCCTCCAGATTCAGTAGATGGCGACAAAGGCACACAGAGGCTATGAGGCAGTCTGGGGCTGACACTCAGGCTCTCAGGAGCAGCACTTGCTCCAGGCCACTGCCTCTGACCCTCTCCTCCTCACACCTGCCAGTTTCAGTTCGTCTACAGTTATACCAGAATTGGATATTTAGTAAATCATGCGTCCGAGCAATAGGGAGTGGAAAGATGAATTTGGTTAAAGGAATTTAAAACGATCTTACACCACAGTTTACAGCAACATATATATATATATATCTCACAGATGAACTAAAGAGTGGTCTTTTAAATAGATAGAGTGAAAAGAAAAAACAGAAAGAAAACGGAATATTACCAAATCTTTCCGGTGATAAGAACTGTTTAATGGGAGTTGGGGATTTAGCTAAGTGGTAGAGCGTTTGCCTAGCAAGTGCAAGGTCCTGGGTTTGGTCCTCAGCTCTGGGAGTGGGGGGTAGGGGGTTGTTTAATGCTCAGAAGCAAAGAAAAGGTCAACGAGGTGATTACATGAACTCTGAAATTTCTGTACACCAAAAACACAAACAAGTCGAAGGATGATCTGCATAGTAGGGGAGAAGTCACAGCGCGGTGGTACAAGCTCACACAAGCTGGTTGCAGAGACGTTCATAGGGGCTGGGATGCAGATGCATAAGTGGTCGAGACGTTGCCTAGCACCGGTGAGGGCCTGGGTTTGAGTCTCAGCACCATAGAGGGTGAAAGACAACCTCCAGACTAAAACAACCAAACCTTCTATGAACTGGGCATGCTGGTACACCCATGCAATCCCAGTTTGGTGGAGGCTGAGGCAGGAGGAGTGCCCTGAATTTGAGACAATTTGAGCTACATACTAAGACTCTGCGTCAAAAAACAAACAAACAAACAAACAAACAAACAAACAAACAAACAAACAAACCCAACAACCTAAATGGCAGCTCTTGCTTGTAATCCCAGGACCTGGGAGGTGGCGATTACAGAATCAGGAGTCAAGGCCATCTTGAACCCAATCACAGTAAGCTTGAGGCCAGGCTGGGTTACATGAAACCCATTCTCAAAATACTGACCCCTCCTCCCCGCTCACAACAAAACCCAAACCAAAACAGATCAAATAAATAAAAATGCAGAAGGAACCCGTTGACATGCTTAGTAAGTTAACCAACAGAGAACACTTACAGAGATACTTAGTGAGGAAATTAAGAGATAGACCTCTCAATAAGATGTATAATTTATTAATGACTGAGGAACGAAAACCATTTATTTTGCTCACTGAACATAACAACATCTTTCGTTGTTGAGACAGAGTCTCACTATGTAGCTCTGGCTGTCCTGGAACTCACTGTGTAGATCAGGCTGGATTCAAACTTGCAAAAACCCTCCTGCCTCTGTCTCCCAAGGGCTGGGATTAAAGGCTTGAACCACTCTGCTTCCTCACAGTGGTCTAAAGAATGAGAATACCCAAAGCTGGTAAGAGTAATTCAGCAAGGCTTGCTTATTTATTTATCCTTTGTTGTGCTGAGGACGGAACCCAGGTCCTTGCAAATGCTAGGCAGGTGCTCTGTTACAGAACTACACCCTCAGCCTGCGAGAGGTCCTTCTGTACACACACTAACACTTTACTGGGGGACAGCATGGCATCTTGTAATGTTTGTATGTGTATTAAAAGATTTTTAAAAAGGGGTTGGCGAGAGGGCTCAGTGGTTTAGAGAGCCTACCGCTCTTCCAGAGGACCTGAGATCAGTTCCCAGAACTGACAGTGGGCACCTCACAACTGCCTGTAACTCCATCTCCAGAGGGTCTGACATCCTCTTCTGGCCTCCTCAGGCTCCTGTACATGCGTAGCACACGCAAATGCTCACACATACAAACGAAAATAAAAGCAAATTTTTTTCTTTTCTTTTTTTTAAGACTTAAAAGTGTTTGGGCAGGCTGGAGAAATGGCTTGGTGGTTAAGATCTTGCACTTGTTGCTTTTCCAGAGGACCCAGGTTTGGTTTCCGGTACCTACATGGTGACTTATAACCATCCATCACTCTGGTTCTAGGGGATCTGATGCTCTCTTCTGGCCTATGAGGGCATTCATATATGTGCCTCATACACATACACAGACACAAGTAAAAATAAAATAAGCCTTAAAAAAAAGGTTAAAGCAGGCACAGTGGCACACGCCTTTAATTCCTGCACTTGGGAGGCAGAGGCAGGCAGATCTCTGAGTTTGAGGCCAGCCTGGTCTACAGAGTGAGTTTCAGGACAGCCTGAAACTCTGTCTAAAAACAGTTCAGAAACTCTGTCTCAAAAACCAAAAGGACAAAAGTTTAGCTTTCAAGTCCCAATAATTTGTATCTGGGAACATATCACAATAGAATGATACTTTTAGAAAAGCTATCTGCCTAAGGACATTTTAATATTAATTTAAAATCAATATATGAGGAAATCTGTTGAGAATATAAAATAATATTTTAAAGTGGAAATAAGCTAAAAAAATCAACAGAGAAACAATTGCACATATCTTGGTCATATCCACTTGATGGATTGTCAATGCACATACTTTAAATGATGATCATAAACACTAGCAAATGACAGAGCTGTAACAGAAGCGTCTCAGGTGAAGGGTGATTTCTGCCAATTTTTAAGAATAAACAGATTCTTCAGAATTAGAGTTGCTTATTTTTCTGTAGTCTCCAAAGAGTTTGTGTGTGAGTGTGTGTGTGTGATGTGTTCATGTACACAAGTGCCCACAAGTGTGCATGTGTATATGAAAACGAGAGAGAAAAGAAAAAGAGCCAGGGAGTGAGAAGTTGTTTAGAGTTGAATGGAACTACCGGAAAAACCCAGGACAGGATCTTGGAATGTTTGCTGTGTCAGGACGGGGAGACTAGAAGCAGACCATCCCTGCCATCTATGAATTGACAATCCGGCAGCTAAAGCAGATTATGTGCAGGAGATTACGCTATGCATTGTAAATCTCAGAGAAGGATGTCTAAGTGAAGGCCTTCTGGGAGAGGTGAGGACTGGGGTAACCACTGAAGGCCTTCTGGGAGAGGTGAGCACTGGGGTAGCCACTGAA
>CABHPH010115058.1:12124-38434 GCA_902168325.1 Peromyscus nudipes
GGTAGCCACTGAAGGCCTTCTGGGAGAGGTGAGCACTGGGGTAGCCATTGAAGGCCTTCTGGGAGAGGTGAGTATTAAAAGTGCGGACTTTGGAGTAGACTCCACTAAGATGGATGGAACACGACGCAGGTCCTGATTGGATGTACTGTGTGGGTCTGCCCTTCCCATGGCTATCACTTGCTGATTGCAGGGCTCAGGATGCTGCTGCAGCTAGCTGTCCTGCTGCTGGTAGTCCTGCCCAACCATGCTGAGGTTACCACGGCTGAAGAGCCAGGAGTCCTGGTCCCTCCACCCAAGGAAACTTGTGCAGGTTGGATGGCAGGCATCCCAGGACATCCTGGCCACAATGGGACACCAGGCCGTGATGGCAGAGATGGCACTCCCGGCGAGAAGGGTGAGAAAGGAGACGCAGGTACGAGGATCTTGGGCAGAGGGGGGCTTTGCAGGGTATGTGATACCAGTTGCTAAGGCAAGAAGCAAAGCCTTATTTTTATGTGGATCATTAGCATCCTGGGGCTTGAGTTGTCCTCTTTGAGTGAGACAAGGTGATGCCTACTGAGGTATCCATGACTTCACTCTCTCTGCCTCTCCTTCCCTCTGCCGACCCTTGTCCATATTCCCAATGTATTCCTATTCTTCTTTCTCCCTAAACTCTTGTTCTACTCATTGGCACTCACCTGGACTTTTAGTGCACTCCTGGAGCACTCTAGCTTTTAGAGAATGCTTCGCTTAGGTGAGAAGACAAGTATAATGGACAAGACTCTGGGCAGTGGTTACCAGGACATAGTGTCTTCCAACAGGCAACCTGCCAGTCTGAACACGTGCAAATGCTGAAGGCATGGGGTACGGGAAAAGTGCACTCAGGGAGGATGCAGATCAATGATCGGGCTGTGCCGAGGAGGCGGGGCTTGAGCCACACCTCCAAGGATGGCTCCAGAGAACAGAGGAGGAGGACATCTGGACAGAGGGCAGCACAGTGGTCGCTTAGCCCGTGCACAAAGGACTTGTAGGGCACATGAACTATGGTGGATACTTACAGGAGATACATTTCTGGAAACCTGCTGGGCTATGGGGGACATGGAAAGGTATGAGATGAAGGAATGAATACACGAATGAGTAAATGGATACTTCACGATCAGAACGTGACCCCAACTGACTCCTACTAACTCAGAGCCTCTACCAGGCCAACTCATTCACGTGTCAGGCAAAGAGCAAATGAACCAGGATGTTCACACCTAGTGTGAACGTTCTAAATATTAATTAGTTTGCTCACTCATCTTTTCATTCACTCATAACTTTAAAAATAAGGTTGGAGGGGCTGGAGAGATAGCTCAGAGGTTAAGAGCACCGACTGCTCTTCCAGAGGTCCTGAGTTCAATTCCCAGCAACCACATGGTGGCTCACAACCATCTGTAATGAGATCTGGCAACCTCTTTTGTGTACATAATCAATCAATCAATCAATCAATCAATCAATCTTTAAAAAAATAAGGTTGGAGATAAGCTTATGGGAGCCCATCAGGCTGTAGAGGGTGTGGGCAGTGGAGATGGCATCCTTCTGGGTCCTGTCAAATGGGTTGTGGGTGGAGGCCCTGGAACCGGCCTGGGCAGCTCTGTTCCCAGCAGTCACAGAGCCCTTCTCACTTTCCAGGTCTTCTTGGTCCTAAGGGGGAGACAGGAGATGTCGGAGTGACTGGAGCTGAGGGGCCCCGAGGCTTTCCCGGGATCCCCGGCAGGAAAGGAGAGCCTGGAGAAGGTGCTTATGTGTACCGCTCAGCGTTCAGCGTGGGGCTGGAGACCGGAGTCACTGTCCCCAATGTTCCCATCCGCTTTACTAAGATCTTCTACAACCAACAGAACCATTATGACGGTAGCACGGGAAAATTCTACTGCAACATTCCAGGGGTCTACTATTTCTCCTACCATATCACGGTGTACATGAAAGACGTGAAGGTGAGTCTCTTCAAGAAGGACAAGGCTGTTCTCTTCACCTATGACCAGTATCAGGAGAAGAACGTGGATCAGGCCTCCGGCTCTGTGCTCCTCCATCTGGAGGTGGGCGACCAAGTCTGGCTCCAGGTGTATGGAGATGGGACTCATAGCGGGCTCTATGCAGATAATGTCAATGACTGTACTTTCACAGGCTTCCTTCTGTACCACGACACCAACTGATTGCAACTAACTCAGAGCTTCCCATAGCCTAAGCACCCCAAGAATCAAGTAACAGCCCACAAGCTTCCAGCATAGCTTGAAAGATTGATTTTATGGTTTAGTTTGAGGGTTCTGAATATTAGCCACACATGCATTCATTCATGAAATGAAATGAAATGACTTCATAAAAAATCTTTTCTGGGTTCCTAGTCCAGAAGAAGAAACATTCCTTGGTCTTCACAACTCTTACATAGTAGCAATAACAGAATGAAAATAACATTTAAGGGAGGAGTTTCACCACACCCTCACCGACTCTAAGGAAGTAGACGATGCTATTTTGTGTCCACTGTCTCTCTTGATGTCCACACAGATCCTGTAAGGTACACATGAAATACACGATCTCCTCTCTTCACAGCTGGAGTCTTTAGGATGTGTTTATGAATGTCTAAAATCCTACACTTATTAAAGTGGCAGAGCTAAAAGTGAAGGCCAGAGCATGGTCTGCTCCCATCGGATGGGACCATTTTTCAAAAGCACATGCTTGTTTAAAGTGTTGGTAGAGGTCTCTGTCCACCTCATCTGAGGGTCTCAGTTGACATCCATCAAGACTTCTCTCCAGTAGAGCTCTCTCAGAGAAGGTGGTCCTATGTCAAGGTCCTAGTCCAGATGGACTGATACTCATTGGCTCCTTCCCTACTCTGCGCATGCGCTCCTCTGTGTCCATGCTCCTGCACTTCCTTCCAGCTAGGGAAATCCTTCCTCCTCCACATGTGGTTTTTTTCACCGTCCCTCAAGGCCACCCGGAGAGGAGATTTTCTGATGTGATCTCATTCCAACTCTGTGTTTTTCCACAGATGAAAGTCTGTGTGTGAAACGTGTTCTCCTCAGACTAGGAGAAATTGCCTGTTAAGGCTGAGCTTCTTCCCTCCCCCAACCCCGCCCCCACTCCTTCTGAAGGTCCTTGACAATTGCTTAAAAAGGAACAGTCTCCTGAATCCCATTTATACCCATAATTTACTTCAGTTCAGTTTCTACAATATTCATTCTTTTTTTTTTTTTTTTTTTTTTTTTTTGGTTTTTCGAGAAGGGTTTCTCTGTGTAGCTTTGCGCCTTTTCCTGGAACTCACTTGGTAACCCAGGCTGGCCTCGAACTCACAGAGATCCGCCTGCCTCCCGAGTGCTGGGATTAAAGGCATGCGCCACCAACGCCCGGCTACAATATTCATTCTTATCCAAAGAACCATCTCATTTAGGAACACTGGTTTTAACCACCCAATCCCACTGTTCAAATGGATAGCTCCATCCTTTCCTACTGAGGTGAAGGATGGCTGTGCTATCCACAACACCCGCAGAATTCTCCCTCAAGTCATTTGAGCCCGAAACCCAAAGCACAGAGGAATTTGCCTCCTTCTTTCCATGAGCACCGACAAGGTGGAGGAAGAACCGGCACCCCTGAATTGATCTTGTTTTCCGAGACTTACAGGTGGAAGGGCTGGAGAGATGGCTTTGTGTTTCCGAGCATTTGCTGTTCTCATAGAGGACCTGGGTTCTGATGCCAACAGCCACACCGGAGAGCTCACAGTTCCGGGGGATCCCACGTTCTTTTCTGGTTTCTGTAGGCACTGCATGCACATGGTGCTCTTGAATAAACTCAGGCACACACATATATGCATAAAATAAACAAACAAATAAGCCTTAAAACACAGGCGGTTCTCTATAAGAGGCAAAGTCCTTTGAGAACTCTGTCATAGGAGCTAGTTAAACACACTTGGCCCGAGATCTTCGTTAGTGCTGGCCTTTGAAGGACCACCTTGACACACACTGCCCGGCTCTCAGTGTGCATTAAGGATGTGAGTAGGCCTCCCTGGCTTCCCCATCATGAAGTCCTACAGTACTTTGTTCCTTCTATCTGTGAGCAGCAGGCCTGTGCAGCCCCTGGGCAGCCATGTGTGACTGAATTAACGTGGTACGTGGAATCAACCTAGAGCTCCCACACATTACTCAAGTGCTCACCACTGAGCTGTAGCGCAAGCCCTGAATCTGGGTATTTAAAAACTGATCCGTAAAGCCAAGAGATGTTTGAAAACTGAAAAACAAAATGCTGAAATGATTTTGTTTACATCCATTAATAAAAGTCTTTTGTATGAATTATAAAGAAGAGCTACAAGTGGCTCACAGTGGTGAACTTTCCCTTAGGAGAAAACTACTTGAATGGAACACTTTAAAGGTTTAGAAAAAGAACAAATAAGTCCGTGCAAATGTTGCTTTGCTTTCAAGTTTATGTTCTGGATGATTCCCTTGGTAAGGATGCTGGGGCTTTGTCCTTTAAAGTGCTTGCTTATTGTTATTTTCTGCAAATAAAGGTCCACTCCAGTGCTGCAAGTAAGACTATGTTATGCGCCACTTCTCTTTTTATTTCTGGAGAAACATTTAGGATCGAGAGAAGGATAAGTAGTATTAAGACTCTACCTTGCAAGTGGCAGAATACCCAACCTCAAACAAGGCAGGCAAAAAATAAAAACATGGCACTTGACTGGGACCCAGGAACACTATGTGTGGGCTCCTTCCCCTCCCCCATTCTGCTCCCTCCTAAGTGGTTAGAGCCGCTGCTGCCTGTTGACTCAGTCCCTCCTCCTTGCTCACCACCATCCCCTTCAGCTGCCATCCTTGCCCAGAGCCACAGTGCCCCTAGTTCGACCTCTGCCACCCTTCATGGAGCTGGACCCCAACTCCAGAGTCAGTTCCCTTCCCTCTCCCACTAACCCATCATCCACCACCCCCAACCCTCTGCACCAATCTAGGACAGTTAGGCCTGAACCCAGAGCTCCAACCATAATTTCAGATCTGGGACTAGTGACAGTCTGAAGCTTAAAATCCACAGTGACCCAAGACTGAAAACCAAGCATCATTCTGGGCCACAACCTGTCAGTTTAGGGCATGAGCACCTGAAGAACCAAACATCTACCCAACAAAAATAAGACCAGATATCTACACAAAGAAATACCACAAATGCCATAATTCCAGATATTTATTCCCAACGCAAAGGAAAAAAGGTGGACAATCAAGACAATATGTGTCTCTCCCAGAGACCAGCAACTCCATTGTGATATTCCCTGAGAGAATCAACTTATCTGAAGTGCCAGACAAAGACTTCAAAATAGCAATTATGAATATGTTCATGGCCTTAAAAGGGATGTGAATAGCTGGGCAATGGTGGCACATGCACTCGGGAGGCAGAGGCAGGCAGATCTCTGTGAGTTCAAAGCTAGTCTGGTCTACAGAGCAAGTTCCAGGACAGGCTCCAAAGCTACACAGAGAAACCCTGTCATGAAAAACCAAAGTGGGGAGGGGAAGGATGTGAATAAATGTCTGAATGAAGACTGTGAGTGTATGAACAGTTGAATTAAATGAGGAAAGCCATTTAAGACATGAAAGTAGACGTTAGTGGAGAAACAGAATCACTAAAGTAAAACCAAACTAAAATAAACTCAATGGAAACCTCAGATGCAAGCTTCAGCAACAGATTAAAAGACATGGAAGAGAGAATTTCCAATTCTGAGGTTAAAGTAGAAGAAAGAGATCAGTAAGAGAAAATGTTAAATCTGAAAAAAAAAATTCCAAGCACAAAACATCCAGGAAATCCGGCACACTAGGAAAAGACAACAACTACAAATAATAGGTATAGAGGAAGGAGAAGAAAACCAGATCGATGACACAAAAAATATTTTAAACAGAATCATTTTAAACAAAATCAAAAAAATTTTGCCAGTCAAAAGAGATGCCCAGCAAGGGGCAAGAGGCATAGAGAACAGCGAATAGACAAGACCAGAAAAGAAAGTCCCCATGACATGTACTGATTAAAACAATGTGCAGAACAAAGAAGGGATATTAAAAGCTGCAAGAGAAAAAGACCTAAGCCACATATGAAGACAGGCGCATTAGAGTAGCACCTGCCTTTTCAGTGGAGTTTCTGAAAACCGAAAGGACCTGCTTGGTTGGATGTTTCACAAGCTTGCAAAGACCACAGATACCTACCAAGACTATTACACCCAGAGAAGCTACCAATCCCAACCAAAGGAGAAAAAAAAATTTCATGATAAAAACAAATTCAAACCCTTTTTTTCATCAATCCAGTTCTGCAGAAGACACTAGAAGGTTGAAGAGAGGTTAAATACACCCAAGAAGAATTAATAATCCCAGAACAGTTCAATAAAAGAGGGAAGAAAAAAAATGCTACCACAACAAAATAATAGGAATTAATGAACACTGCTCAGTAATAACTGATAATGTTAATGGCATCAGTTCCCCTGAAAAGACACAAACTAGCATTAGAAAACAGCATCCATCTTTCTGAGGCATCCAAGAAACACACATTACCAATAGGAACAACCATTGCCTTAGAGTAAAACAATGGAAAGGGTGTCCCAAGAAAACAGAAACAAGAAGCAAGCAGGTGTAGCTATTGTAGTAACTAAAAAAATAGTCTTTAAAACAAAACTAATCAGAGGAGATGGGGAAGGACCCTACATACTCCTTGAAGGCTGTGACAAAATCCAATACTTCATGGTAAAAATTTTGAAAAGTCCAAGAATATAAGGGGCATACTTCAACATAATAAAGACAATTTACAACATGCCCACAGTCAATATCATCCTAAATGGAGAGAAACTCAAAGAATTTCTATTAAAATTACAAACTATACAAAGAAGTTCACTGTATCCATACTATTCAGTACAATACTTGGAAGTCTTAGCTTAAGTAATAAGACAACTGAAGCAGATTACGGGGGTACAAATAAGAAAAAAATATCAAGTATCCTTATTTGCAGATGATATGATTTTATATATAAATTACCCTAAAAACTCTACCAGGAAACTTCAACAGCTAATAAACACTTTCAGCAAAATAGCAGGATACAAAACTAACACACAAAAATCAGTAGTCTTCCTACATACATACAACAAACAGATGGACAAAGAAGTCAGGGGAAAAGTTCCTTTCACAACAGTCTAAAACAAAACCAATACAAACTCTAAATCTAACCAAGCAAGTGAAAGACTTGTATAATAAAAACTTTAAGACACTGAAGAGAGAAATTGAAGAAGACATCAGAAGATATGAAGATCTCCCATGCTCATGGATTGGTAGGATTAATATTGTGAAAATGATCATCCTACCAAAAGCAATCTACAGATTCAATGCAACCCCTTCCAAAATTTCAACACAATTTTTCACAGAAATTGAAAAACATTTGAACTCTCTATAGAAATATAAAATACCCAGGATAGCTTTAGAAAATTCTGAATAATAAAAGGATTGCTGGAGGTATTACCATCCCAGATTTCAAGTTGTATTATAAAGATATAGTAATAAAAACAGCATTACATTGTCATAAACACAGTCACATTGATCAATGGAATAGAACTGAAGACCTGGATATGGTTCTACATATCCACAGGGAGCTGATTTTTGACAAAGAAGTCAAAAATATACACTGGAGATAAGGCAGCATCTTTGATAAATGGTGCTGGTCAAACTGGATGGCTGCGTGTAGAAGAATGCAAATAGATCCATATTCATCACCCTGCACAAATTTCCATTCCAAATGGATCAAGGACCTCAGAATAAGACCAAGTACTCAGAATCTGATAGAAGAGAAAGTGGAGACCAGCCTTGAACTCATTGGCACAGGAAGGGACTTTCTGAACAAGAAGCTGATAGCACAGACACTAAGATCAACAATTAATGAATGAACTTTTCAAGATAAAACATTTCTGAACAACAAAGGACACCATCACTTGGGCATAGTGGCAGCCTACAGAACTGTAAAGGAAACATCTTTACCAATCACACGTCTTATAGAGGGTTAGTATCTAAAATATATAAAGAACTACAAAATCTATGAACGTCAAGAAAACAAATAACCCAATTTAAAAATGGGGCAGAAAACTAAATAGAGAGTTCTCAAAAGGTGAAACACAAATAACTATGAAACACTTAAAAAATGTACAACATCCTTAGCCATCAGGGCAATGAAAATTAAAGAGATGTTGAGATTTCAAATGAAATTTACTTTGAGGTTTTATTTTATCCCAGTCAGAATTGTGAAAATTAATAAAACAAATGACATCAGATGCTAGTGAGGATGTGGGGAAAGGGAACACTTACTCGTTGTTGGTGGGAGTGCAAACTTATACAGTCACTATGGAAATTGGTGTGGCCATTCCTCAAGAAGCCAGGAACAGATCTACCTCAAGATCTGGTTATATCACCTGTGGTATATACCCATAGGTCTTTCCATCTTACTACAGAGATACTTGTTCATCCATGTTCATTCCTTTCTAAATTGCAGAAATTCAAAAATCAGTCCATCAGCTAATGAATGGATAATGAAAATGTGGTACATTTGCACAATGGAATATTAGTCAGCTATTATGAAAATTGAAATTGTGAAATCTGCAAGTAAATGAGTAAAACTAGAAAAATCATCCTGAGTGAGGTAACCCAAACTCAGAAAGACAAACATTGCATGTTTTCTTTTCTATGTGGATGTTAGCTTTTAAGCTTTAAATAAATGTGTTTCAATTAGACTAACCACAGAAGTTAGGTAGCTAGTAAGGGACCACGTGGGGGATGAGGAAGGGATTTTCCTAGGAAGAGAAAAATGGATTATAGTTTTATAAAGGAATGAAAGGGAAACTGGAATAGGAGAATTAAATATAGAGGGGTATGGAAAGGCAGGGTAAAGGAGGGAGTATGGGGAGAGACAACTAACACTAAAGACAATTTAAAAAGCTAAATGGAAACCTACTACTGTAGAAGCTTCCTAAAATATATACATATGTGAAAGGAATTTAAATGGAGTCACCATTAAATGAGGAGACAATTCCCCAAGTAGACATCTTATGCTACCAAGTAAAATGCCCAGTTTCAGGAATGAGTTACATCTTGCTGAGTCATTGACTAAAGTAGTCCTATAGATCCCCCCCCAAACACCCAGGCTATTGCCAAGGATATTGGTTACCCTTTATAACCTGGTGGTAAGGCCCTATTGTTGAAGAGACCACTTATTTATGTCATTGAATATGGAAAAGTCAAGCTGGTCCTCAACAAGAAGCTTCACCCCAACTGACTAGCATTCATGTTGCTGGAAGGCACTCTACACACTGTCAGCGGCGAAAGGTAATCATTAACACTCCCAAGCCACAAACACTGAGACCTACAGTAGAGACCTTCCTGCAAGTTATACTGGTGTAATAGTGGCACAAATGTTAGGGGAGTAACCAACCACCTTCTGTTTTGATTCAAGGCCCACTCTGTGAGATGGAACCTATACTTTGATACTGCCAAAGTAGCCAAGAACCTGAGACTACATAGGTTGTGGGCCCTAGGGGAAAACCTACTACTATTATTCTGCTAAATGAGCATAGTAATAAAAATGACTTCTAATAACATATTTATTGCTTTGGGTGGTTTGAATGAAAATGGCTCCCCTTGCCACAAGAGAGTGGCACTATTAGAAGATGTGTCCTTGTTGGATTAGGTGTGGCCTTGTTGGAAGAAGTGTTGTCACTGGAGAGTGGACTTTTAATGAAGACTATTGGGGTCCAGCCCCTCAATAGCCTTCTCCCAGAGTTCCTGAAGAGATGCTACCAGCAATGGATTAATTAATCTGAGGGATACTCGAATAAATCTATGTACACAAAACTCTTTAATCTATACACTTTATTCTTTTGAGTCAGTTCTCTCTCCACACACCTTCTATTCTGCTCTCTTATTTGGTTCCTTTCTTGCCTGATTTCTCTGTACATTTTCTGCTGTTCCCTCTAAGTGCTATCTTAATTCCTTCATCTAGTTCTGCCCCATTTAGGTTATTGTCCATCTAGTTCTTTTCCATCTTAGCTCCTCTCCCATCTCCTTCTCTCTCCTCTTGTTCTTCCTCATCCTGTTCTTTCCCACCTGGCCCTTCCTCATCTTCCCTCTCATTCTTCTAGTTCTGTCTTCTAGTCCTCCAATTTAGTTCTCCTCCAATCTAGTTCTTCTTAAGTCTCTGAGGTTTACAGTTATACACCCATGCAATAGCAATGCTCTGGATAAGGAAAGGTCACCAGGCTTGAATTCCTTCAGGGTCAAAAGGAGGAGTAATAAGATCTCCACAAAGGGCAGTAATTGTCAGCTATCATTTACAACCCAAAAGGGAAGTGACTAATGGGGAATAGAATCAACTGAGGGCTAAATTCAGTTAGAAGGGAAATTATGTGCTCAAACTATATTCTTACAAGTGGTTAGGTAAAGTGCGAGGAGTCTGTCAGTGATGAGTGAAAATAAAACTGCCTTATTTTCCTTTGGCACCTTATCTGTCCAAACTATCTCTGCTGCCACTGTTTTCTGTCAGGGCCAGGGAGTGCACTCAGTCGCTAGGCAACCTGAGTCACAGCTCAACATACCTGGTAAGTAAAAAGCCCTTTACTTCTGAGTTAATTGATCTAGAGCAGAGATAGCATTTGGAAGAAAGAAGGTTAAGCTTAAACAGTCTGGATGCTTAAGTCTGTTCTTGGAAAGTCTGGGATGTATCTCAGATAAGATACTTTCATCTGGAGAAGGTCCTGGCCAGATGTTGCTAATGACAATGACAGAATGGCCTGAAATTAGGGATCTGCCTGTGCTGCTGCTTTAGCACAGCTGGGGAAGGTTGTCTAAATATTCCAATAGCATAGGGGAAATTGTGCCCAGTGAATGATCAACACATTGTTCTAAAAATGGAGAAGCTACAATAGCAAGCAAGAAATTCACAGCAGGAAAATGGCTAATATTCAAGAGCCAATATCACCAAGACTTCCTTGAGTTTTGGCTTTATCCTCTGGAAATGCCCTTGGCTTCTTCCAGGTATTAGCTTTTGCCATAGCCAGCTGAATTCCTACTGCATATTCCTGTGGCTCCCAGCAGACCTTGAGGTTTCAAATGCTCACGCCAGACCCAGTAGGTGTTTCTCTCTTTCTGCTGCCTGCCAACACAGATACAGAACTCTCAGCTACCTCTCAAGCACCATGTCTGCCTGTATGCTGCCATGCTTCCTACCATGATGATAATGGACCAAACCTCTGAACTGTAAGCCAACTCCAGTTAAATGCTTTCCTTTAAAAGAGTTGCCATGGTCATTAGAAACACTAACTAAACATTTCTATACCTGTAGCTTAGTGTCTCACTCAACCCTCAACAGAAAACATTCTTCTTACCGTATATGGTAATTAACACAGAGACCCACAACTGGAAAATGTGCAGAGAGTGGCTTAGGGACACTCAATCCTAAATGGATGTTTTCCTCAAACCCCTCACCTCAAGGCTTGGGTATCTGTGCATAAGAGGAGGTGGAAAGATTATAAGAGCCAGAGGTGATGACTCCAAGGAAACAGTGTCTTCCAGAGACAACAGGATTGATGGACACCAAGAGGCTATTAGCAATTAGTACTTTCTGGAAAAGGGAGAAATCAAATCAATTTTCTCCAATGGAGTGTCACTGGATATATCAAGTACACTTCAGGGCAAGCTCCATGCACAAGAGTAGTTAGCCAGCCGTGTGTGTGTGTGTGTGTGTGTGTGTGTGTGTGTGTGTGTGTGTGTGTGTGTGCTTTTTCATTTTTTATTGTTGTTTTGGTATTTTTTGTCTGCTTAATTATTTTTCTGAGAGAGAAAACATGAAATTGGGTGGGTAGGGAAATGGGGAGGATCTGGGATAAGTTGGAGAGGGGGGAGAGAAGGATCAAAATATACTGTAAGAAAACAGCCAATAAAAATTAATGTCTTAGCTGGGTGTGGTGGCACACACCTTTATCCCAGCACTCAGGAGGCAGAGGCAGTCAGATCTCTGTGAGTTCAAAGCCAGCCTGGTCTACAGAGTGAGTTTCAGGACAGCCAGGGCTACACAGAGAAACGCTGTCTTGAAAAAAATCAAAATAATAATTATAATAACAATGAAGAAGTCTTTACCCACATCTAAATTATAAAAAAATTATAAAATATGATGGGCACATTTATTCCTTTTTTTAAATAATAGAAACCATCAGAGTTATCTTTTTTTTTTTGAAATGCTTTAACAGAGGCTCAAAGTCATCAAGTCCCCTTTCTGTCTTTCCCTCCACACAGCCTCTCACAGTGTGGGTGCCACTCCAGAACTCTGATTCCACGCTCTGTCTCATACAGGCAAAGAAGACTACAGTCACTGTAGTCTCATGTCACACCATTTATCCAAGTGAGTGTTGTCTTTTCTGATAGTTCCCAAATTGAAACGAAGGCTTTGTTTTCTTCAGAAGTCCCTGCGTGCGTGTCCTTGTATTTCATTGGCTGTGGCTGGGGTGTGTGTGCCCATCTCTAACCAATCACTAGAGTCAGGAGAATGGAATATACTTACTGACTTTAGGTCAATTGTAAGTCAAGGCATGAGTATTTAGAGGTATTTTCCTTAAAAAATTAAAAAAAAAAAAGATCTGGAGACTGTCACCAGAGTAGGAGAATGGCTTATGGGTGAAAATGAAAACCTGCTTACAACAAACTATTTGAACATTCTCAAGAGACATTGCTGGAAAATTACCACTGATTTTTATCTACATTATCAACAAGGACCATGATAATGGAGCAGCCTAGCATTACTGAACTTGGGTCTCCATTCCATCTGAGCTCCAGGGCATAGAGAGAAATTGCAGCTAAGATTTTAGGATGAATGGGTTTATGATATCTTGAAGAAGAATCATGTCCTTCCTGCTGACTAGCCTTATGGTACCGGAAAGTCCTCTGTAGGCTACTGGGGGAAAGGCATGGTTAGCAATCTTACCCAGCTGTGAACCCTGTGAACTACAAAAATGACAGGTGTGTCACAGTATGAAATGGGGTGCAATAGTGGTATGGATGTCATGGGGTTATCAACAGACTTCTGACTGGAGGAAACTCGTGCCTGGGGCTGTAAATCTGACCAAGAACACGTGGTGGGGAGCTCACAGGCCCCAGCGGTGAACATCCTACTGTTATTCTACTAAATGGTCATAGGGTCAAACTGCCCTCTAAATTCTGGTCTCCATGCCCATAGGACAGCTCTCAGACCTCATCAGAGAAGTTTCTCTGGTTAACACAGAAATGCACAGCTGGTCAAAATGCAGAAAATATATGCCAGGAGAGACCTCACCCAGAGGTGGTACATCTGTATCACCCTGCACTGAGTCTTAGGGGCCATTGCAGAAGAGAAGGTGGAAAAATTATAACAGGCAGAGGTTGGGGAGGACCAGATTGAAGCAGATCTTCTGGATAGGACAAGATCCTGAAATCTTACTCAAAGCAGCTGTATTGCCTACAAAAACAAAACAAAACAAAACAAAACAAAACAAAACACCCTTCACAAATTCAAGCCTGTCTACATTCTAGCACATAGTGGGGGGAACTCAGGAGCCCCTTCCACTGAGGAGCTATAGACAGTTGATGGCTTCTAGGAGAGGAAGAGTCAGTTTTCTTTAAAAGTAAGGCTCCTTGTAGGTTGAAGACATTCTACTGGATGGCCACACACTCGTGAGTACACTGGTGGCACAAATTGGAGAGAGAGAGAGAGAGAGAGAGAGAGAGAGAGAGAGAGAGAGAGAGAAAGAGAAAGAAAGAGAGAGAAAGAGAGAGAGAGAGATCACAAAGTTGAAAGGGGTTAAGGGGGTGGAGGTGGATCTGGGAAGAGTTAAGGGAGGAGTGGGGGTGAATACGATCAAAATAAGTTGTAAGAAATTCTCAAAGATTTAATAAAAGTTTTAATATTATACTAAAAATGAATAATTTTAAGATTGTCTATTTATTTTCAGTTCTGACAGCTTTTGCTTCATGTATTCTGAAGCTCTAGCATTAGGCACAGACACACTTGATACTGTGTCTTCTTGGAGAATTCACTCTTTCAACCCTGAAAGGGGCTCGGAGTTGGCACAGAACACACCCAGGACCCAAATTCTCAACACAATGGAGATTTTATTACTCCGGAGGGACAAGTGTGGGTGGAGGCAGAGGGGGTGTTGCGTCTGGATGGGCAAAGACGGCAGCAGGTGTCTCTGCAGGAGTGGGTTTTTAAGGAGAAAAAGGGGAAGTCTGTGTTAGGATGAGATGGTAAGACCTAGTTGGACATGTCTGTCAGCCAAACAATGAATTTTGATTGCTGGACCTTGGAGTTTTAGTCAGGCATAAGGAAGGGGCCAAATAAGGGAATAGATCTTGGTGGCTAGCTTTAGGAATGTAATCTAAGGGTTTAGCAAGGGGAGGGAAGGGGGAAGGGCGAGACCTGCCAAAGCCATGTTTGTCCTTCTCCGGCCTGTTAGAGAGCCTTTCATTCACTACATAATGTCCTGTTTTTTAAAAATAATTAATTAATTATTTTTAAATTTTTATGTGCACTGAGGTTTTGCCTGTATGCATATCTATGTAAGTGTGTAGGATCCCCTAGAACTGGAGTTGCAGACAGTTGTGAGCTGTCGTGAGGGTGCTGGGAATTGAACTCGGGTCCTCTGGAAGATCAGTCAGCGCTCTTAACCACTGAGCCATCTCTCCAGCCCCATAATGTCCTATTTTTTTAAATTAAAACATTCATTTATTTATTGTATATGTGTTGTACGCACTATAGCACATGTATGGAGGCCAGAGGACAACTGGCTGGAGTCAGCTCTCGCCTTCCATCATGTGGGTCCTGGGGATTGAACTCAAGTACTTTTACCACTGAGCTGGTGTGGAGGCCCATAAAGGTTTCCTAGTGAGATATGAGCTTGCTTTACCCAGCAGAGCTGCATTAGAGGATTGCTTGACCGTGTGCATGGTTACTAGGTGATTGGAAGGGTCTGGACTTGGATGTACTAAGGGGAGGTCTTTTGCTCCACCCCTTGGCATTCCTATAAATAGCCCTTTAAACGAGACAGGAGGGGCCAGATCCAGGCTCTCCCAAGGCTATCCTGTGTTTCTGTTTCCCTCCCCTCTATCCTTCTATCTAAATCTCTTATCCCTCTCTCCTCAAGAGTACCCTGGGGTAAAATGTGGGAGCCGGTCTCCCAGCTGGCTTCCCACAAGCTAGCCATCTCACTGCCTCTATAATACCTTCATTTAGCTCTGATAATTTTCATTGTTATGAAGTTTAGTTTATCTAAAATTAACATAGTATTCACATTTCTTTGATTTGTGTTTACACAGAAAAACTTTTCCTACCATGGTACTTTAACATATTTTGTTATATTTAAAATTTATGTCTTCTAGATTACAGGCATATGAGTCTTTAAGACAAACAAACAAAAAATAAACCTGAAAATCTCTACCTTTAAATTGGTATGTAGAAAGTTTATGTTGAGTAGTTATTGTTATGGTTGGCTTTAAGAATTTGTTTAGGGCTGGAGAGATGGCTCAATGAGTACTGGCTGTTCTTCCAGAGGTCCTGAGTTCAAATCCCAGCACCCACATGGTGACTCACAACCTTCTATAATGAGATCTGGCGCCCTCTTCTGGTGTGCAGGCAGAACACTGTATATGTAATAAATAAACAAATCTTTTTTTTTTTTTTAAAGGAATTTGTTTGCCAGGGCCTGGGAGATGGCTCAGTGGCAAAAGGACCTGCCTCCAAGGCTGAGGACCTGAGTTCAGTCCCTAGGATCCAAATGGTAGGAGGAGAGTCCTGAAAGCTGTCCATTCACCTCCACACTTTGACACACACACACACACACACACACAATTAATGAAATATTTTAAAATAATTATTTCCCACGATATTTTGTGCCCCCCTGCCATTTCTGGATTATTTTGATCGTTATTTATTGCCTTTTGGGGCTGTGTCTCTTTGTGGTATTTTCTAGTGGTTGTTCTAGAACTCACGGTGTTCTTCTGTTTTCAGTTCACTGGTCCCTCCTTAGACATCCACACCCTCCCAGCAGGCCAGGTCCCACAGAATCTCTACCTCTTTGACTTTTGTCGACACCAATCCTGGCTTTTGGTGGTCGTCCCCTGACCTTCCTCATCCCACCCTTCTGTTCCTTTTGTAGTTTTCGGGAAGTCTTCCCGTAAGTGCCGTGTCTTGCAAGTCTGTGTTGAACCTCATTCTTCTTTGCATCATCCAAAAAATCATAGATCGTGTCAAAGCTAGCTGTCTTGACCCACCCAAATGGGTTCTGAATCCAAACCCAACGATGACATCCGGTGTGTTTTTTGTACCTTTTTTGCTAGCTTTCCCTGAATTTCTGTCTTTGGTACTGTTGGCTTCTCAGGGTGAAGGACATCTGAGGTAATTTTTTTTTTTTCCTGCTGTGGCACATGGTTAGTTGTGAATTTCCTAGTCTGGAGTCTTACTGTGTCACTTACGATGGCATTGGTTCTCAAGCAGCCAAGGCAGAAAAGAGACTCACAGTGGTCTCAAGGCGAGCCCAGCCTGTAGAAGAGTCTCTTTTTCCTTGGCAATTGTTTGCAGTTTATACCACCCCAGAAAAGGGCCCCACAGTCTCAAGTCTTGCAACTTCTGAGGTTCCTGAGTCGTGAATTCTGCGAGCTTCCTGAGCCCCAAGCTGTTTCTTCATTGCTTGCTTGTATGTGTGTGTGTGTGTGTGTGTGTGTGTGTGTGTGTGTATGCATGTATGTATCTTAGGGTTTTTTTTTTTTTTTTTGGTTTTTCGAGACAGGGTTTCTCTGTGTAGCTTTGGAGCCTGTCCTGGAACTTGCTCCGTAGCCCAGGCTGGCCTCGAACTCACAGAGATCCGCCTGCCTCTGCCTCCTGAGTGCTGGGATTAAAGGTGTGTCTTAGGTTTTTTATTGCTGTGAAGAGACACCATGACCACAGCAACTCTTATAAGGAAAACATTTAATTGGTGTGGCTTGCTTACAGTTTCAGAGGTTCAGTCCATAATCATCATGGTGGGGAGCATGCCAGTGTGCAGGCAGATGTGGTGTTGGAGGAATAGCTGAGAGACCCTGGTGGTATCCTGAGCATAGGAATCCTTAAAGCCCACCCCTACAATGACACACTTCCTCCAACAAGATGATACCTACTCCAACAAAGCCATACCTCAACCCAAACCCAGAAGGACAAACATGGTATGTACTCACTCATAAGTGGATTCTAGATATAAAGCAAAAAACAATCAGACTGCAACCCACAGAACCAGGGAAGCTACATAGCAGGGGGGACCCTAGGATGACTGTGGCTTATAGTAAGTTTTGGTTTTACTCAATCACTGGGCAAGCTTCAGTGAAACATTTCACTATTAGGATAAGAATTTGTACTGTATCAAGCTGATAATAGAAAAAATAGAAAAATAATAAAAAAGCCATACCTCTTATTAGTGCCACTCCTTATGAAATTATGGGGGCCAATTACATTCAAACTACCACAGCAAGCATGTGTGAATGTGTGCGTGCCTGTGTGTGTACGTGTGCGTGTGCGTGCGCGTGTGTGTGTGTGTGTGTGTGTGTGTGTGTGTGTGCTTGTGCACACATGCCGCGGTACGTATGTGGAAGTCAGAGTCAGAAGACAACTTATAGGAGTTGGCTTTCTCCTTCCGCCATATTGGTTCTGGGGACTGAAATCAGGTCATCAGCTTATGTGGCAGATGCCATTGTGTGCTCAGCCATCTCACCAGGCCCCAGAACCCCAAACTTTCCTGGCTTCCTGAGTCTTCTGAGTGTCTATTTCCTGCAAAAAGAAGTTTGAATTTGGAATGGTTAGCTACATGACAGCTGTTCTTGTCACACATTGTACCCATACACACCCAGACACTTCAGACATTGCAGCGATGCTTGCTTCCAGTACTCATACACATTAAAGAATTAAAGAGCTCGAAAACAGAAAACCCCCTTTTTCGGATAGTTATCACTCCTTTTGCTCTTTATTTCTCAAGTTTCATTTTCCACTGTTCCTGTAGGTTGATGTTGGCTATAAATGCAAAATACATGCTAGATTTCACACAATTAGTATCAAAGGATAGATAGGGATGTAGAAGGGGAAAGGTAAGTGGAGAGGGGAGGGGAAGGACAATATTGGGATGGGGTGTTGACTATGATCCAAGTACATGGTATAGACGGAAATGTCATGAAACCCTTTTATTTTGCACAATTAACATGCGCAAAGAATAAAATAAAATAAAATTTAAAAACATTTATAACCAAGAGCTTGCTATAGAGCTGAGGATGGCTTTGAACTCATCTTTCTATCTCAACCTCTTGACTGCTGGGATCACAGGTTAGCACAACAGTGCTCAGCCCTGGAGATCTCTAATGGTTTTTAGAGTAAGTTCTCCTGTCTCTGCTCTGAGAATGCCTTTATTTTGTGTCCGTTCTATGTGGATGTTCTAGTTGACCATGCTCCCTTCCAGCACTTTATTTCTTCTACTTTTAAGGTTTGACATCTGTGCTAGGTAGTGGGGTTTTTTCCACTTGACCCAAACTAAGTTCACTTGGAAAGACTCTTCTCAATTGAGAAGAAGCCTCCATCACATTGGCCTGTGGGTAAGTCTAAGGGGGCATTTTCTTTCTTTATTCTTTTAATTGACATTTTTTCATATAATATATTTTCGTCATGTGTTCCCCTTCTCCAGTTCCTCTTAAATCCTCTTTACCTCCCTACCCACTCAACTTTCTGTTCTTTGTTTTTCACTCCCTCCCTCTCTTTCTCTAACAAACAAAAACAGAAACAAAGCAAGAAACACACATCCCCTCGAAAAACAGAAATAAAAATATACAAGCAAAAGGTCAATAAGACAAAAAAAATGTCCAAACAAAGCTAATGAGATCAAAGGTCTATGAATATACCAGTGAGTTCATTTTGTGTTGGTCACCTCAGGGGAAGAGGCCTGCCCTGAACTGTAGCTAATGTACCCAGTGAGTCTCCAGTGGAGAAAACGATTATTTTTCCTTTGCCAATGGGCACCAACTGCGGATAGCTGGCTGGTTGCGGTGAGAATCTGTGTCCACCTCCCTATCTCAGCGCTAGGAACCCATCTGGCTTGAACCTGTGCAGGCCTTGTGTGTGCTGCCACAGTCTCTGAGAGCTCATGTGTGCATCAGTTATGACGTAGCTGGAATAGCCTGTCTTCATGCAGTCATCCACCACATCTGGCTCTTACTGTCTTTCTGCCTCCTCTTCCACACAGACCCCTGAGCTCGACTGGAGGGGAGGGCTTTGAGGAAGACATCCCATTGGGGAAGGTGCTTCAAAGTCACTCTCTGCGTGCTGTCCACTTGTGGGTCTCTGTGTTAGTTCCCATCGATTGCAAGAAGGAGCCTCTCTGATGTGGGTTGATCTAGGTGCTGAGCTAGGGCACAGCAGTATGTCCTTAGGAGTTATTTTACTGCTGTGTTCACTTAGCAGAATAATGGCAGTAGGTGTTCCTACCACTGTAGGTTGAGGATTTGTTCCTGAGCGGATGATTGCCTTTCTCCTCTGGTAGCATGCAGAACACCTTCTAGAAGCATGAATGCTAGTCATCACACAGAGGTTTCTAGTGAGTACCAGATTGACTGCTCTGTGTATGATGGGGTATGTAAATGTTGTCTTTCCCAATAGGGACTTACCATCATGTCTTAGGATTTCTATTGCTGTGAAGAGACATTATGACCATGGCATCTCTTATAAAGGAAGACATTTAATTGGGGGCTGGCTTACAGTTCAGAGGTTTAGTTCATTATCATCATGTGGGAAGCATGGTAGAGTGAAGGCAGACATGGTGCTGGAGAGGGGGTTCTGCATCTGGATCATCAGGCAGCAGGAAGGAAGAGTGAAGTACTGGGCCTGCCTTGAGCATCTGAGACCTCAAAGCCCACCCCCAGTGACACACTTCCTCCAACAAGGCCACACCCACTCCAACAAGGTCACACCTCCTAATAGCGCCACTCCTCATGAGCCTATGGTGGCCATCTTTCCAACCACCACACATCAGGCTGGAAAATAACCAATAGCTTTGGCAATAGCCTGTGATATTTGGGGGTTTCCAAGGAGCCTTGTTGGCTAATGACTCCACTAGATGTAACCTATTCTTGGCAATGGAGGTTTTCCTTGATGGTGTAAGATATATAGTTGGGTCATTTTCTCCCCTAGTATTTGGTGTCTCAATTTAGATTTCTTTCATATATGTGTATATTTTAGAAAGCTTCTACAGTAGTAGGTTTCCATACGTTTTTATATATGGCCGTTGGTATTGTCCCTCTCTGTATTTCCTTCTTTACCCTTCTCTTCCAGTCTCCTCCCTATTTAATCCTCCTGTTCCAGTTTTTCCCCTGTCTCCTTCTAATCATATACTATATTTCCTCATCCTTGGGCAGTCTTCTCCGCACTGCTGTCCTTTACTAGGTACCTAACCTCTGGGAGTCTATGGATTGTAGAACACATACCCAAGGCTTAAATGCTAACATCCACACAGAAGAGAAAGCATGCAATGAGTCTGGGTTGCCTCACTCAGGATGATTGCTTCCAGATCTTTCCACTTACAAATTTCACAATTTCACTTTTCTTAAGAGCTGAATAATATTCCATTGTGTAAATTACCACATTTTCATCATCCAAGCTGTTTCCAGTTTCTGGCTATTACGAATTAAGCAGCAAGGAGCACAGATGAGCAAGATGGAAAGTCCTATGAGTATATGCCCAAGGGTGATATAGCCAGATCTTGAAGTAGATCTATTCCCCGCTTCCTGAGGAGCGGCCCCACCAATTTCCATAGTGACTGTATAAACTTGTACTCCACCAACAATGAATAAGTGTTCCTCTTTCCCTGAATCCTTGCCAGCACATGCTGTCATTTGTTTTATTGATCTTGGCCAGTCTGGCTGGTGTAAGATATTTCAAAGTAGTTTAAATTTTCACTGCCCTGACGGCTAAGACTGTTGACCCCTTATGTGTTCCTCAGGCGTTTGTGTTTCATCTTTTGAGAACTCTCTATCTAGTTCTCTGCCCCATTTTTTAATCGGGGTATTTATTTTCTGGATGTTATTTGGGGTATTTATTTTCTTACGTTCAGTTCCTTTAGTCCTTTATGTATTTTGGACATTAACCCTCAATCAGATGTGTACTTCGCATAGCTCTTTCCCCATTCTGTAGGCTGCTGTTTTGCAGAAACAACAGTGTCTGTATAGCTTTTCTCTACAGAAGCTTTTTAGCTTGATGAGGTCCCATTTGTTACTTGTTTTCCTTAGTGTCTGTGCTGTCAGCTTCTTCTTCAGAAAGTCCTTTCCTGCGCCAATGAGTTCGAGGCTGGTCTCCACTTTCTCTTCTATCAGCTTCTTCTTCAGAAAGTCCGTTCCTGCGCCAATGAGTTCGAGGCTGGTCTCCACTTTCTCTTCTATCAGATTCTGAGTACTTGGTCTTATGCTGAGGTCCTTGATCCATTTGGAATGGAAATTTGTGCAGGGTGATGAATATGGATCTATTTGCATTCTTCTACACGCAGCCGTCCAGTTTGACCGGCACCATTTATCTAAGATGCTGCCTTGTCTCCGGTGTGTATTTTTGGCTTCTTTGTCAAAAACTAACTCTCTGTGGGTATATGGAATCATATCCAGGTCTTCAATTTTATTCCATTGATCAGTGTGTCTGTGTTTATGCCAATATCATGCTTTTTAAATTACTATATCTCTATAATACAACTTGAAATCTGGGATGGTGATACCTTCAGCAATTCTTTTATTATTTAGGTTGTTTTTCCCATCCTGAGTGTTTTGTGTTTCTATACAAGGTTTAATTTTTTTCAACTTCTGTGAAAAAATATGTTGAAAATTTTGGAAGGAATTGTATTGCATCTATAGATTGATTTTGATGGAATGGCCATTTTCACACTATTAATCCTGCCAATCCATGAGCATGGGAGATCTTCATATCTTCTGATAACGTCTTCAATTTCTCCCTTCAACATCTTAAAGGTTTTTTTTTTTCCCCCAGAGCTGAGGACCGAACTCAGGGCCTTGTGCTTGCTAGGCAAGCACTCTACCACTGAGCTAAATCCCCAACCCCCATCTTATAGTTCTAGAACCTGGCCTGCCTTTGGCTTAAGTCGAGGAGGTGAAGAAGACACACGCACTTGGGATACTCAGCGAGGCTGCAGTTTCTTCCGCTTCAGGCTTCAGTCCCGTCTGCCTGCGCCTGTTCACTCTTCAGGCTCCTTCAGGGTTTGCCTTCAGGCGCTTTGTTCAAAGCGCGTTTTGTAATCAGTGGGAAAGGTAAACCGCAGCTGGCTTGCTTCGGCTTGGCTGGCATAGGCCATCCCACCTGTGCTAACACTTCTGCGCTAACACTCCTGCAAAAAAGACGGCAGGTGCCCTCCTCAAGAACGTACGTGATTTCCCTCAGCGATCAAGTCAAAGTCAAAGAAAATAAATCTGATTCTGAAATAGTCTACGTTGAGGAGAGACTGTTGAAGGCTCCAAAAATCTCATGATGGAGGGAGGACCGAGCAGAGTAAGTTCTTGACGGTAATGCAGCCCCTGCCATTGGAATAGTTGAGCAGAACGCAGACACGGTTGCAGATGTTAACATGTCACCCCGAGGCAGGGACCAAACCGGAAGCATTTGCTTCTGGACTCAAATTGTATTCATGAAGTGCTTTCCTTAAGAATACTGGGACACAGGTTTTAAGACTGTTTACTGATTTTTTTTTTTATGTTACCAGTCTTTAGCCTCCTCCCACTTGATAATTTTCCTGTAAACAAACATGTTTCTGAATAAACTTTACTAAATAAAAACAACAAATTATTTTTAGCAATAAGTGAAGTAAAAAGTTCAGAGTCCTCTTCACTTTATTTATTTTGGTTTTTCGAGACGAGGTTTCTCTTAAAAGCCTTGGCTGTTCTGGAGCTCGCTCTGTAGACGAGGCTAGCCTCGAACTCACAGAGATCTGCCTCTGCCTTGGCTTCCTGAGTGCTGGAACTAAAAGGCTTGTGCCCCCATGCCTAGTCCTCTTCACTGTATTAACTTTCTATTCTTCAGAATGAATTGCTGGGGAGAATGAAAGGTTTATCTGCAGTGGGTGGGCAGAGACTTAAGTTCCACCCTTAGCCCAGACACAGTTGGCAACTGACGTCGGAATCGGTTTTCTTCAGAGACGTGGCCCCTGAGCGACTGCGCATGCTCCAGTCGATGAGCTCCACTCCTGCACATACCGGAAGTACTAAGCAGACTCGGTGGGTTTAAGCACAGTGTATGAAGTTGGCAGGCAAAAATGGTGGTGGACATAGGGGAGGAGTTAGAGGGTAGAACTGACCAAAATACATTATATGCAGTTATGACGTACTAATAAAGACATTAAAAAGGTTAACCTGGGGTTCAGTTTATTGTCGGAGTCAGGGCTGTGACGTGTGGGCACCCGCTGGGACTTCTGGAGGCTCTCCTATCTGTCACTCAGCAGCGGGCAGCTTCCTGGCACTGCTCTTCAGGCACCCTTGAAATGCACTATGCTTTCCTTCAAGTCCTAAAGACCTGTGAATGGCCTCAAGTGGGCACTTGAAGTGGGCCGGGGGCCAGTTTGAATGTGCTCTCCGAGCTCTGTTGAGATTTAGTTGCCGTTGTGAAGAATATTAGGAGGCAGAGTCTTTAACAGGTGACTTGGGCACAAGGGCTCTGTTCTAATAAAAGGATTAATTAGCACATTAACTCTGGAAGGCCATTCTACCTCTTGCTCTTTGGCATTTCTGCCCTGTGACAGCTTCTGCTATGGAGTACTGGCCAGCAAGAAGGACTTAGCCACACACTGGCATCTTAATCTTAGATTACCCACTCTCCAGGAGTTTGAGCTAATGAAAGACATTTTTGAGGCAGTTTGCTGTGTAAACTAGATTGATTGGCCTCCACCTTGAGATCTTCTTGCCTAAGCCTCCCAAGTATTGGGATTGCAGGTGTGTTCCATTACGAATAATTAATTTCTATGCCTCATAAATTACCCAGTCTGTAGAATTCTGTTATAGCCTCTCCAGACAGACTAGTATACTGGGGCAGCCAGATTCCTCTATGAGTGTGGATTAGGACAAGAACTGTGCAGACTTAAAACGCAGGGGAGCTATCTTCTGCCATTCAGTGCAGACAAAGGATGCCTAGCTGCAGAGAAATAAATGAGGGAAGGAGGGATAGATAGGGAAGGAGGGAGGGAGGGAGAGAAAGAGAGAGAGAGAGGAGAAGGCCTTGGTTTCTGAAGGCTTTCCTGTGTTTTTACTCATGGGTCCTCTGAGACAACAGTTCCTAGATTTATACCCAATTTCTCTTTGAAGCTTGGGCTGAGTTCTTTGTAGCATGAATCTTAGAGAGTCTTATTAATAAAATCAAACCCGGAGCCAGGTATTGGGGTGAACACTGGAAGATCAGAGAGACAGAATAAGCCACAGCTAACCTCACCTGGCCAACTTCTCGGCTTTTCTTTGCATCCAAAGCTATAAGGCCAGGAATTATTCTGTGACTGTGCCCAGGGACCAGGCTGAGGTCTAGTCATGCAAGTTGTTTGTTAATAGAGCAATAAAGGCACTATTATTAGACCCTCACAGGACAAAAACAGAACTATCATTTCCCCTTTGGTTATTAGGATTGAATCACCCAGCTTAGAAACCCCCGAGAAACATCCCATTTCATCACTGGAGTCTTTACAGAAATCCTTCATTTATCCAGCAAATATTTACTCAGCAGCTACTATGTACCAGACATATTACAATGAGAAAAATATCAATAATATTATCGCAGCTCCTAAATGGTATCACGTTATTTAGTACTCATGGCACTTTATAAATTAAATATCATCGACCAAGCTGATCAGGAAGAAAGCTGGGTGTAAGAGAAGCTAAGTAACTGGTTCAAAGCCCCAGCTCTTAGATGGTCTAGCAAGGACTCACACCCAGAGCCTGTGCGGTGGAGAGGAAGAATCCCGGTGGCCATCCACTGCTAGGGCTGAGACATTTGGGGCACAGGTTGTTCACGGGAGCTTTTGCATGAGTATTCACCGCCTTGTGGAAAATTTTGCCTCGGAAAGTGAGTCACCGAATTTGTTATATGACAGAGAGTCTGGGTATTAGGAAACATGAGGAAACGTCTGAGCCGTCATTCAGACGGACGAGCTCTGCCGCACTGGGCTTCTTTGTGGTATGACGAAGGAAAATGAGGGGATGGTCTCGCAAAAGGAGTTTGTACCAGCTGAACGAGGCTGAGTCAATGTCAAGGACTCTTTATTTAAAACACTAATGAAATGTTTTTAGTTAAACATTAAACATAAAATTAAACGTGAAGAATTAGAAACAAAGTATGGTTGCCTTAACACAGTCAAGAATGAAGAATGTGAAATGGTGTGAAGAAAACATTAATGTGGCCCATGGAAGTTGGTACTCTGGTAAGGACACTGCTGATCTACAGTGTCCAGGTTCCAGGTTAGCCAGGGCTACACAGAGAGATTTTCTAAAAAAAAAAGAAAGAAAGAAAGAAAGAAAGAAAGAAAGAAAGAAAGAAAGGAAGGAAGGAAGGAAGGAAGGAAGGAAGGAAGGAAGGAAGGAAGGAAGAAAGAAAGAAAGAAAGAAAGAAAGAAAGAAAGAAAGAAAGAAAGAAAGAAAGAAAGAAAGAAAAGGAGAAGTACTTCATGGGTGGGAGAGTGGGATAAACAGCTGGCTTTGCTTGGATACGAAACCACAGCAAACTGGGTGGATCAGTCCTGGCCTAAGACTAGCAGGCAGGCTATAGCAGATTGATTAGAATTGGGGTCTAGTATGTGAAGCTTATATATTCCACTTACTTAGAGTCTGTTCCTCAGAAATGCCTGAGCAAATGTGCAAATAGATGAGGAACGTAATTTGCAGGAGCACGGGAATGTAGCTCAGTTAGCAAAGCGCTTGCCTAACACACAGGAAGTCCTGGGTTCAAGTCCCAGCACCCCATAAACTGAACACCAGGAAGCTCAGCACTAGGAAAGTGGGGACAGTAGGCATAGAAGTTAAGGGTCATCCTCAAACATAGCAAATTCAAATTCTGGGCCAACCTGGGCTACATGAGACTCTGTCTCCAAAAAAAAAAATGCCATGTGTGATGATACACAACATCTTTACTCCCAGGATTCAGGAGGCAGAGGCAGGAGGATCTCTGTGAGTTCTGAGCCAGCTTAGTCTACATAGGGAGTTCCAGTCCGGCCAGGGGTATAAAGTGAGATCTTGTTAGAAAAAAAAAAAAAAA
>CABHPH010115059.1:0-10084 GCA_902168325.1 Peromyscus nudipes
TGCGCCACCAACGCCCGGCGCAGAAAAATGTTTTAAGTTGTGAGATGGCAAAAATATCCACGAGAATGGGTGAAGTCAGAGGTAGTGGAGCTGAGGGGGTCATGTGTCGTGAGGGCAGCCATTTGGCAGACACCTGAGCTTTCGGCCCATCTAGTAAACACAACAGAAGGTGGCGAGGCTCAAGCCATTTTTTTCAAGATCCTTGCCTATGAGAGTAGTCTCTTGAATGAGGAGACCAAAATGACAGAGATGCCTGGCAGTGGAGGGCAAGGAAGAGAGAGACAAGCCAAATTTACAGCCTAAGTGTTCTCCGCCAAACGTGTCCTGTGAGAGGGCCCACTAAAGAGTGACTGATCAGTCCATCAGAGGTAGACAGAGCAGGACACCGACAGGGCCCAGGAAACACCTCTGTTCTTCCGACAGCGGCATGCTGCCTGGCACTCCCTGCTAAGAGGGAGAGAGTGCAGGAGGCAAGCAAGGCCCAGCTGCAGGGCCCGGATCCAGATCGCTCTTTTCCTCTATGGGGAAGAGTGAGAGAGAAGAGCCTTCACTGCCGCCATGACAGCGTGTTTCACAACGGACAGAACTGAGCTGCTGCTTTTTGTAAACACTGACAATTAAAATGGCCAAAAGGTATTGGGAAGTGATGGAAATGGATTGGCAGGATGGTAAAGAAGCCACTCAACAGGCGCAATCAGCAGCAGTCATCAGAAGAAATCAACCCATGAGATGGTTTTCTCTCCAGTGAGTTGAGACACAAACACCCCTGGAGGTCACACAAAAGAGTGAAGCAGAAGCCACTGGCTGAGGGTCACCCTGGCTGGAGAGGGACAGAAAAGACCGCCCGGGGCTATGCAGGGCTCAGCCGAGCTTGCCAGATCACTAAGGGCTTTCGGGAAGGATGTCACTGCTAGAGAAGGCCATGTCAGGAGGCAGGGGGCAGACAGGTCCTTCCTTCTCTGTCCCAAACACATTGACACAAGCATAGCCCATGCTGGCCTCAGGGAGGACTGTGCACCAACAGACACTAAGAAGTTATGCGCTGCTGTGAGTGTCTGAAGGGTCGAAATAACCAACAGTATCAGAAAAGTTTGACAACTACAGACTGGAGCAGCCTGGCTCTACAGCCAAGAGGAGGCGTTCCCCAAAGACAGAGCGTGCTAATTATCAGAATACCTTCTGTACAGTCACACCCCCACAAGAGCCGAGACTCCTCAGTAGAGTAGTTGCACACACATTACCTCACTTACCACAACTCTGAGGTACCATTATCATGCCACAGGAACCAAATGGGCTGTGCTGACCGAACTCACGCTGTCCTGGGGTTGAAAAGACCTGTCAACAGGTACTTAGGTGTGCGACACAGTGCTAAGTACTACAGAGACAAGGGTTAGAGCTGTCATGAGCAAGGTCAGAGAGGACAGGATTTAGTCTTCAAGGAAGAACGCCTTGAGAAGTGAGTTTGGGGCAGGACTGGAAAGGAATGAGTCTACCATAGAAGAGCTTTTCACACAGAACAGCTAAGGACATGCACCCTCTGATACTCAGGAACCCCATGACAAAGCCATGCCAGCACAAAGCATCATGGGAATGTGTAGTAACCAATGAGTGGTACAAATGATCTTTCCTGCTCCTTGATCTGGATCTTCTGAGGACTGGCTCTTCTCTGAGTAGAGGGATAAGCGGCTGACATCACGGCGCTTTAGAAGTCCTGTGTGCATTTACTAGTAATGAGTATTATAGACCTCCTCACAGCCTAGGCTAGCTTCTTCAAGAATCATTTTGGGGTAATCCTCACCTTCCAAAAAACACTTCCCTGTCCATTGTAATAAGTAATGTTTCCCCAATCATAGAACTATCTGCCTCAAAGTTTATGCTCTACACACATGGGGGTAGCTCTTTTTTGAGTCTTGGTTTAGATAATTTCATGAACCCATGTGATTCTTATCAGGAATTTCCATGGTTGGAGAGCTGTTAAAAACTACTTCTGGCCAAGTGTGGTAGACTGACCTACACACACCAAAGAAAAGGAACCCAGCTTTAACTAAAGACAGAAGAGATGTGGTAAAGATATCAATTTCATCTATTTTCAAAGATGGAGGGAAAAGGTAATTCATCAAATCGAAGCCTATGCAAGCAGTAAGGAGAGTGAGCTGACGGGCATCAATGAGCCCAATGTTTACAGCCCATAGTCCTGGTGAGACAGTCTACCCCTACACAGATGCCCACTCTCTCACAAGCTACACACGCAGCAGCGCACACACCTCCAGCATAAGCGGTGTTCAGTGACGGGGACCCCATGGGAAACACATGCAGTGCGGGACACTGAAGAGGCTTTGGAGTCTCAAAAGACCACACAAATTAAACAAGGATGGCACCAGAACGGGAAGAGCCGAACTTCGAAAAACTGATACTGTGAACATTCATAAAATTAATGAAACGTTGAAGAAACAGAAAAAGGGAGGGAACAGAAGAGAAATTAGCTACCTAGAAGAGCTAACACCTTCATGAGAGAAGTGTCAGAAGCAGAATACTGTGCTAAGTATCATAAAACAACTTGAGGAATTTTCTAGAACTACAGATGAAGTTCTTAAAAATGAACATGGCCTGTTGATACAGCATGGACATAATGTCCGTTTTGTATCTGGTATGGATTTCAGTTGCAAAAGACTCAAGAGTGCAAGCATCTGTGCCAAGCCACCAGGAGCTGCCTCAGTCCACATCTGTTACCTCACAAGGACATTTTCACTCTTCTGCAAATGTCAACTTATATATTTAACATATATGTTTATATATATATACATATATACATATGCATGATTCAGCATCCTAAAGCGGGCTAATTTCCCCGTTTTATCATCATCACATGACTGATAAGAAAAACTTAAGTATTGAGGAGAAGCCAGTGATGAGAGCCATGAGACATCTCTCTTGGAAGAGGCAGAAAGGAATCCATGCCTTGTGCATCCCCAGTGGTGTGAACACACACACACACACACACACACACAGAGCGAGCGAGTGCTCACTTGTCATAAGGGCTTGTCAAGCTCTACAGTGTCATTAAGGGCAACGACTGAGAAACAGAAGAATTAGAAACACCGTAGAATGTGACCGATAAGTAGGCAGCAGTGAATGAGGAAATCAATCAGAAAGAGCCATAATCAGAGAAATCATCAGCTACATAAAGACCAGGGCTGCCTGATTAGCAGTTTCAAATGTCTCTACAATTTACAGAGCCTTCGGCCACAGAGTAAAACAGACATCAGAAAACAGCCAGAGAATTCCCACCAGCGAGCGAGCGACATGGAAATTAACTGAGAAGGCAGCTACATGCTAGATCAACACTTCTGTTTTAATGAAACAGATACCTACTATACTTGCATGTATCTTACAGAAATTCAGGAAGCAAGCCTACCGACACTTTTAGATTATTAGACTTCAAAACCTAATTTTCAGCATCTATTTATAGCAACATAGAAAAGTTCTATGGTCTGCTTTTACTTTCCAAGCAAACAGTGAAGTCTTCGGTTACTTCTGAGTCACCAAACCCATCAAATCTGGTCCTCTGCATTTCTCACTGAGAAGATGGAAACAGAAGATACTCATGTTCTCCTAACGACACAATTCTACACAGCCTTGGGTGGCAAGCTGAAGCAATGCTAACTTCCACACTCTAATCCCAGAGCATCACCTCTGGACGGACAGACTTTAAAAGCAGTGACTTCGTTATTTTAGACCTTCCTCCTCAGCCCATGTCCTCAGGCGCCTCCACCATCTCAAACAAAAAAACCTCAAACTGAATGCCCCTCCCTTCTACTTCCTTCTGACTCCCTCTCACTCTCTATGGTTTTTTTCTTGCTGACTTCCTGCCAACTGGTTGCTTACTCCACATTTTGACCTATGATTGACTTTATTTAACCCTGTTTACACTATTCCAGCAGAAAGCTCTTGGATTAAAGGCGTGTGCTAGGGCTGAGCCACACTACAACTAGAAACAGATTTTTCCAGTAAATAATACAATCTCGAGGTTCACAGTTCGTTCAAATATCTTGCAACAGGAAGCCTGAGTTTGGCTCCACTGTAGCTCAAGGGTCTTGGCATCTTTACTTTACAGCTCAATGAGGGCACCCCCACTTTGCTCACACTTAGCTGATGTCCTAAACTATGCAGCAAACCTCTTGACTTCTATCAGGGATGCATGGACTATGTGCCCTCTCCTGGAGGGAGGTGCCCTTTGAGGCTCTCCTCCAGTGATGTGGGTGTTCCTTCTCCAGCAAGAAGATAAGAGACCTTCTGCCCAGTATAAAGCACGGGGGTCTTTCTTCCCTGTGTACTATTTATGCGCAAATACCTACACAAATACTAATTTCACAAACATTTTGTGACTGGCATGGCATTAGTCTGTGGGTCTTTAAAGAGTGAAATAGCCTTATCCTAAAAAGCTTTCCAACTAGAAAGCATCAGCAGAAATTTATAAACACTTTAGCCTGTTCCTTAACTGCAGAACAACCCTGGTTTTACATGGCAACAGTTTAAAACTATACCTGGCTATACAAAACAAGACTGCAAACCACACACAATGAATGGACTCCTTCAGTCTCTCCTGGACAAGCAGACAGACTGCCTGACAAAGCACTGAAGACATTTCTAAAAGCCTTCTGAGCCCTCCACTAGAACACTGTACAGCAGATGTCCAGGATACACACTGGCCCACACGACTTTTAAATAAACCATTCACGTGGTTGCACACGGCAATCAACAACAGCACACACAAATCTAAACAAAGTGAACCTTACCAATACCAAGCTATACAGACCGACGGAAGAGTCAGTTCACTCTGAGGACTATGAGGTATACCTGGAGCGTTCACCCAGGTGCTTGTAAGTACTTGATACAGGTTCTATTTCCACATGAAGATGAGCACATAAAATTTAGAGGACCACCATAGGGCATGCTCTTGGACACACAAATGACCCACACACACACACACACACCGCAAACACATAACCCCTAAAACCTAAAAAGAAAATAAGGCAAAAGAACACAATGTCAGATCCATTAGGTTGGTGAATATTCTAAGAAATTAAAACAAAACACCTGCTTATCCAAGAAAAGTAAAATGTTGTAAGCTCATACACAATTTTAATAAAAATTTTAGATGCATTAAGCACGTGAAAATCTAAAAATGTATATCAGAGATCACTTAACCAGACATGGTGACACACACCCTTAACCTCAGTACGTACAAGGCTGAAACAGGAGGATTGGACCAAAAGCTGAAGCCAGCCTGGGCTACAAAGTGAACTCAAGGCCAGCCTGGGCTACAAAGTGAACTCAAGGCCAGCCTGGGCTACATAGTAAGACGTGTGTGTGTGTGTGTGTGTGTGTGTGTGTGTGTGTGTGTGAGAGAGAGAGAGAGAGAGAGAGAGAGAGAGAGAGAGAGAGAGAAGAGAGATCACTTAGCAATGTTTTAGTCCTCCTTCATCTAAATTAATCTGAATCCTAACTGTAAAATAAAACTAAAGTTGATCATATAAAATATCTGGCATTTGCTCTACCATCTAAGCAGGACCGTAGAAGAGTAGCCCCGGCTAAGCTGCCCCAGGCTCTGAATTAGGGGTGAAGCCACCAAACAGTCCACAAGCGGCCCATACACGCCTGGTCTCGGAGCTGGGTCCGTGCAAAAAACGATTAACTGCCGAATCCCATACAGAGAAAGTTCCTTCTCCGATGGCATTTTACAGCAGCCATTTTAACATGTGGCTTTTGATTAGAGGACTTCAAGAATTTTATATGAATATACACCTAGGGCCACAAAAAAAATCTCTTCTAGGTGGGGGCTGAAAGTGGAAAGGGCTTTAGAAGCCCTGCCAGGACCTTTCCCTTCACAATACAAGCCAGAGCAGCACACAGCAGCAACCCTCCCTCTGTATTCATCCAAACTCAAAAGCAAGCCCTGGCACCCGGAGTCCCTGGCGGCCTCACTGCCACCTCCCCGCCTCACCTCAGCCCACTGGCTTCCGCCCGCTTCCCTCTGTACCATCTCAGGGCCACCTGCCACCTCTGCCCACTACAATGCCGCTGGCATTTCATTCTACCCTTTTGTGTATTTTTTTTTATATCTACCATCAGAGCTTGCAGCTATACCGAGCTGGTGCCAGCTTTTTCCCTGCCCGGTGCTCTGGTTACACAGCTCTTTCAAGTGGTCCACTGTTTCATGCTTCCACTGTCTAATTTTCAGAGTGTGAACAGTAAGATATAGAGACCACCACCCAATGTGGGAAAGCAAAACACAGGCGCGGTGCTCTGCAACCAAGAAGGTTTAAGTGAGCTTTCTCCTTACCCTGAGGACTTTGTCATGAGCTCTCTCCTCGCCCACGCAGAAGACTTCGGCAGACTAGAAAGTTCTGCTCACTTAACACAGAGACACAATCTGGTGTGTAGTGAGACAGTATGGAGGGCTACAGCAGGGATAAGCCCGACTCCGTGGTTCTCAACCTTGGCTGAACTTGGAATCAAGCAGGTGGCTTTTTAAGACCACAGATGCTCCAGCCTGCCTCTCAGAGATTCCAATTTCAATGACTGGCATGTGATTGGTTTCCCAGGTGATTTCAATGTGAAGCCAGGCCAAACAGGCTCCAGCTGCAGCTCAAAGGCAAGGGAGAGGTAGAGAAGCCTTATCCAAAGGTAAGCCAGCCCTAGGACACAGTGGTCCTCCTCACAGGACAAGTCCACAGCTCTGAAAAACAGAAGAGCCGTATGGCCAGCAGCTCTCCAAAACTTTAAGTCCAGTTCAGGCACTGGTGAGACAGTGTCTCCTCTGGAGGACAAGTCAACAGAGGACAGGAATCCACTTTGCTACTCTGTGATCAGAGGGCTCTGGCTATAACCATCTGGAGAGGCAACACTTAATGGAATCTCCCTGGGGCCCAAGAACATGAATGATCGTAAGTCAGGAACCCAGAATTAAGCCCTACAACCATAGCAGGATGTGGTGGTATTGTGTTCCCCAAAATATTGTACACCCTAATAAACTTATCTGGGGTCAGAGACAGAACAGCCACTAGATACAAAGGCTAGATACTAGAAAATGGTGGCACTCACACCTTTAATCCTAGCACTCCAGAGGTAGAAATCCCTCTGGATCTCTGTGAGTTCAAGGTCACATTGGAAACGGCCAGGCATGGTGACACATGCCTTTAATCTCAGAAAGCGAGCCTTTAATCCCAGGGAATGGTGGTAGAAAGCAGAAAGGTATATAAGGCGTGAAGACCAGAAACTAGAAGCTTTTAGCTGGTTAAGCTTTCAGGCTTTGGAGCAGCACAGTTCAGCTGAGATTCATTCTGGATGAGGACTCAGAGGCTTCCAGTCTGAGGAGACAGGACCATCTGAGGAATTGTCAAGGTGAGATAGCTGTGGCTTGTTCTGCATCTGATCTACCAGCATTCACCCCAATACCTGGCTCAGGTTTGATTTTATTAATAAGAACTTTTAAGATTCCTACTACAGCAGGAGACAGCTAGGGGAGGCAGCTGTGGGAGTGAGAAGGTCTGACATCGCCACACCAAAGGCAGAGGCTTGGCACAGGCAGTGAAGTGTCCAGGGAAAGGGAGCGTCACCCTCCTTCAGAGGGGGCAGAACTTAAAACTGAGAACAGGGGGGCGCTGTGGACAGTCCTGTGCCTGAGGGGGGTGGGTGGTCAACCTCTGAAGGCACCTCCCTGCTGTGAGAACTCAGAGGCTCCAGAGGCATGCTGACACACAGCTGCATCTCTCCAGCAGGGTTATTAGGGCCAAGTATGCTTTGACTTTCAAGACGTACCCAGGCAGGTCTGTGGGCAGACCTTGACACCATGTTTGTCTCTCTCACCCCGCTTACCTTTGGGAGACACCTCACAGCCACAGCACTAGCTGCTATGGGGTAGCAACTGGTTTCCTGACCCTGAGAGAATCTGCCCAGCCCACACACAGCAAAGCTAGGGGTGACTAGCAGAGGCCCCTCACAGGAGAGAAGGAACGCTTCCAGAGTGAAGACGGTTCTGGTGGATGTCACACACCTGGTATAGGCTCGCACCAGCGTGATTCGGAAACATCCTCACCGGAGCCTCTTCCCCACTGCACGCACCGGCAAAGCTCCAGTTCCCAACACTGCTGTCTACGCCATGCTAACCCTTCCCCCATTTCACAGTACTTTTACTGTGCTGATTTTCTTACGAAAGCCTCACTGTTAGACTTTTTGCTCTTCTTCCGTGTATTTATCTAAATTTGTTTCTGCATTTTTGCACTATCAGGCCATCTTATTTCTCTCCACTTTGCAGCATTCTCTTCTGCTCTCCTTCTTCCCAACAACCTGACTCCCACCCTCTTTCTCTATTCCACTTCTTTTCCACTCAGAGTCCTCAGATCTGAGTTCCCTGGATAATTTTTACCCTCTCAGCCCCTTCATGTGGCTTTTGTGGTTTTCTGTTCTCGACTCACTGGTAATGATTAGCAGGCTGTAATCAATCCTAGGCCATTCTGCACCTTGCTCAGTTTGGTGGCGGTAGAGCAGTCTGTTTGCCCCTCTCTGGGTGGTACTGGGGATTCACCAGCAAGAGTAAACAGTCCATCAGAGCCCCCAAATAACGCAGAGAGCCACCCGCACAAACCACACAACAGAACATACACAGCACAAACCAGCACAGAAATGGGACTCCTCTAGGAGAGCCCCAACTACTGAATCCAAAGACACAGAAATGAGTAAAATGGAGAAGCATGAAGATTTCAAAATTTTATTTGTAAAAATGAGGAATGCCCACCCCCAAACATACAAACGAGATGAATAAAGTAAGGTCATCATTCCAGGACCTAGAGAAGAAAGCCAGCAACACAGATGAGAAAGTGGTAAAATGGATGAGAAAAAGCAGCACACAAATTCAGCCAAGAAACTGAGATTTTTAAGGAGGAAAAAAAAAAAGAAGGAAAAAAAAAAAGAAATGGTGGAATGAAAAAATTCAACCAATCAAATAAAATCCAACAGATCAATAGAAAAAGGTTATCAGGTCTGGAGGGCAAGATTAAGTAAACACTTCACTCATACATCACTACAGAAGAGGGTGTGATCACAGATCCCAAGAACGCTGTGATGAGATCAAGAGACCAAACCTGAGACAGAACAAGAAGCAGGGAGAAAAACTGAAGTCACAGAACTCCATCCAATACAATTATAGGCATTTCTGAATTCTGCAAAAAGAACAGGCACCTAAGCTCCAGAGGAATTTAGAGTTCCAAACAGACGTGACCAAAGATGAACCTCTCCATCACACACCAGTCAAGATGCCAAAAGCACAAAACTTAGGTCACAGTATGAATCTGAACACACACACACACACACACACACACACACACACACACACCAAAACAAAACAAAACAAAACAAAACAGAAATAGTTCCTTGTCTCTCATTAGCTCACAGTGGAACAAGACTTGAATTTAGGAATAAGACAAACTCTGAGATTGAACAATATAGTCTGAACCAGTCATTAAATCAAAGAGGAGTTTTAAAAGTTCTTATAATCAAGTGAGAATGGAACATAATTTAGCAGAACCTCTGGCATGCAGCTAAGGCAGTCCCAAGATGAAATGTCATAGCTCTAAGTGCTTACATTAAAAAATCAGAAGCCAGGGAGATGGCTCTTTGCTGTGGAGCCTGATGACCTCAGTTTGACCCCAGAAACTGATGTGGTGGAAGGAGACAGAACACAGCAAGTCGGTTACGCTCTGACTTCCATGCGCATGCCATGGCATGTGTGTGCACGCACATGTGTTGTATTTTTTAAATAACTGGAGAGATCTCTAGTAAATAATGATGGGCCTCGAGGTCTTAGAAACAAGAACAAGTGGACAGAAGGAAACAAGAGGCAGAAGCTAATGAAACAGTTGGTTCTTTAAAACATAAACAAAATTAACAAACTTTTATCCACACTAAACAAGAAAAACGGACCCAAATTAATAAAAGCAGAGATACAATTCCAATAGATTCAAGTGGAATGCAGATAGATGATCATTAGTATTCTAAAAAGTTAATTTAAAAAACTGGAAAATCT
>CABHPH010115060.1:0-17650 GCA_902168325.1 Peromyscus nudipes
ACACACACACACACACACACACACACACAGACACGTACTTTTTTAAAAGATGGGGTTACATCATGCAAGATGCTCTATAACTTTTTTTTTCACCTAAGTTTTCTCCTTTGATACCTGCCCATTGGAAGTTTACTATGGTATTTTTGTAATACTGAAATCTATTGTTTTATATGTATGCATCTAAACTTTTTGCTCCTAAATAGGTGAGTATTTATGAAGACACAAAGTGAAACTCTGGGTGAAAGTAGTCTAAAGAACACTTTCTCTCTTTTCCACTCTCCATCCCATTTTCCTTCTCCTTCCTTGCCCCTCACTCCCTTTATCCTTTCTTCTTCCTTCCTCTTTCTCTTTCAATGCTAGATATCAAACCCAGGAGTTCCATCTATTGGGCAGCTATATCCCAGCTCATTCTTCGGGTCTATTTAGCAGATGTAGAATGATCAAAAAGGCAATTCATTTCTCCGTTCACTGAATACCAGTGCTGGAGACTCTCAACAAAAATACAGCCCTCTGCAAGGCAGTGTGTCAACCAATGACAAGCTGCAGCCACACCAGCAGCCCCACGGGATCATAACAGAGCCAAAAATGCCCACTCACCGAGTGATCCCTAGATGAAGGATGGAACAATGGAAAGGGGCTGTGGATGAAAAGGAAGAGTCCCCAAGAAAACTCACAGTGAAAGGCTTAGCTGAAACTTGTATGGGATTCAACAAGTTCTTTAAAATGTCTGACAATGTCTGGGCTAACAGAATAACTCATAAGGTAAAAGTGCTCGATGTGAAGGCCGATGGCCAGTTTTAGATCCATTGGAATTCACAGTGGAAGGAGATAACCAGATCCTTCAATTTGTCCTCTGACCTCTACACTCATGTTGTGGTGCAAGCACACACATACACATACACACACACACACACACACACACACACACACACACATACACACACAGAGAGAGAGAGAGAGAGAGAGAGAGAGAGAGAGACAGACAGACAGACAGACAGACAGACAGACAGGCAGACAGAGATAGAGACAGAGACAGAGACAGAGACACACACATACATAGAGGCACGCTAATAACATTAAAAGGAGCAACTCTGAACCTCGACAATGGAAGAGTTTTATTAATAAAGGTAAAATACCTGCTTACAGGAAAATCTGTAATGAAAAAAACCAAGCACATCATCGTGGACCTGTTTCTGAAAACAGTCCACTTCTTCAAGAACCTTGAGCAGCTCCTGCAAGGAGGGATTCCAGGTGTTAGCTCTGTGTGCCTCTGCCCTGGAAGACCTTTCAGTGAGACAGGATGTGGAGATGGAAGACAGCAATAGGATCCTCCAGACACATGGAAGCCTAGGCAACGTGTGTGTTTGTGTCTTGGTTTTTAACCAAAAAGTTCAAAAATAAAAATAAAATCTTTTAAAAAATAGCATGAATAAAGACTTAAGGAAGACGTTTTCATGTACCTCAGCAATGCACCTGTATTTCAAGCTGTTACAGAAGAGCCCAAAAGTTAGAAATGTCGGTTTTTATGGAGAAGCTACCATAAGCCACCATTCACAGACTAGTAAGAGGAGAACTTACGTTAGTGAGTTCAGTGTAGTCTGGATGTGTGGTGATGCCAGCCCTATGCCTTCACATTTGCTTTGTTCACCGGCTGGCTGACTTACTCAGAGTCACTCTGCTCCTGCAAAATCCACTCATGTTAAGTGCCCTAGGGGAAAAAAAAGAGTCATAAAAATACCTTTTGTACTGTACCTTTATTGTGCCTTCCCCATGTTTAGGTAGATTTAGATGCACAAATGTTTATCACTGTTTTATCACCGCTTAGAGTCCCTGGGATGGTAGAATTTCTGTAGAGCCAGACAGCCTAGGAAGAACAGGTGTGTGGTGATATAGTGTGTCCCCCCAAAATATTGTGCGCCCTAATAAAGCTTATCTGAGAGATCAGAGGAATAGGACAAGCCACAGCCAACCTCATCTTACCAACCTTTAGCCTCCAAGGAGACTTTCTTCCTGTGTACCCACACCTATATGCCTTTCTGCCCCAGCAATTTCACTTCCTCTCTCCACCCAGCTACATCACTTCCTCTTCCTGCCCAGCTCTTTCACTTCCTGTCTGTCTGTACAGACCTCTAGACCTTTATGTTTAACTAGTGTTGGAATTTAAGGTGTGTGCCACCACGCCTGGCTCTGTTCCCAGTGTGGCCTTGAACTCACAGAGATCTAGATGAATCTCTGCCTCCCGAATGCTAGGATTAATACTAGGTGTGTGCTATCATTGCCTGACTTCTGTGTTTAACATAGTGGCTGGCTTTTTCCTCTGATCCTCAGATAAGCTTTATTAGGGTGCACAATATTTTGAGGGACACAATATATCACTACACGGGTGAGCCCACATAGACGAGGTGTGTGTTGTAAGCTAGACCATCTAGGTTTGTTCAAGGACACTTAGTAAGGATTATCCAACAAAATTGCCTAAACAATGCCTTTTTAAAAAGCGTGTGCCCCTTGTTAAACATCACATGACTCTATGTTTTCTAAATGTCCATGCTTTAGTATACAACACTATAATGCCCCTCATCATTGATTCATATTCCTGTAATTAAAACTTTTAAAATTAAAATGTTATTGCCTCACTTCCCCCCTTCCCTATTATCCCTTCAGCCCTTTCCGTATCCCCTCCTTCCAACTCCTCCTATGTTCCTCCACACTGTCTTCCAAATTTATGGCATCTTTTTAAAAAAAATTATTCTTACATATATGTAAGTGCATAAATATATAAGTACAACCTGCTGAGTCTATTTAAGGTGATTTTTGTATATATGATTTCATGGTAGACCACTTTGCATTGGATAACTCATTAGGGGACTCACCTCTGGAAGAGACTAATTCTCTCTTTATCAGCAGTCATTGGTTGTTTGTAGTTCTTTGAGAGTGAAAACCCATGACATTTCCCCTTTCCACATTAGTATATCTAATTGGGATTGTCATCTTTCAGGTCTTATTTAGGCAGCCATTTGGCTGAGGTGTCATGGGTGAAGTGTCCCTTTTGTTTCTAGGAGACACAATATCACAGCAGACTTCCTGGTCCTGTGAATCTTACCATCTTTCTGCCCCTCTTAAAATGTTCCCTGAGCCTTAGGTGCAGGAGTTATGTTGTAGATGTAGCCAGGGAAGTTGTTTCAAAGTCAGTCTTCTATGCCTTTGAAATGAGATCTTATGCCTTTGAAATCTCCTTTAACCTATAATTCCTCAGTGTTAGCTATTTCTTTTGCCATTGTGATCAAATATCTGATGAGAAGCAACTTAAGGGAGAAAGAGTCTATTTTGGATGATGATTTAAGGGCATCTGGTCCATCATCATGGTTTAAGGACATCTGGCTCATCATGCTGGGGAAGTCACAGAGGCAGGAGGATGAGGCAGCCTGTTACCTGTAGTGTTACATCCATAGTCAGGAAGTAGAGGGATGGGAATTCTGTCACTTAGTTGACCTTTTCTCTATTCATTTTGTATTCATTTAGGTCACCCACCCATGGAACGGTGCTGTCTACATTCAGCACATGTTTTCATTCCTCCATTAATCCTCTCTGGAAACTCCCTTATTCAACACACACAAAGGTGTTCTTTACTGTTTTCTTAATCCCATCAATGGACAATGAAGATTGATCATTGTGCACTCAAAGAACACAGTAACCCTTACCTTATATCAGCATTGTGTGTACTTATTAATGCACACTTCATAATGTATAAGGGAAAAGCCAGATATTTGATGCAAACATTCTCAAAATTAATGAATGAATAATATAAAACTGAAACTCTGTTCATATTTTGCTACAAAGTGGTGTCCTTTGGAATGGGTGGTTAGATTGGAGGAATGCTAGCATTTTTTTTTTTTACTATCTGAGCTTTAAAGCAATCCATATTTTATGAGTGTAGAGTAAGCATTGAGCACTGAATAAGTAGACTTGGATTCAAGCCATGGCCTAGCGTTGTTATGTGATGCTGAACTGGCGATTAGCTTCATTCATAAATTAAGTATTGAGAGGACAAGAAAGGCCTTACATAGACACATTCTACACGTATTTGCCAGTAGCCTTAAAAGCAAAATATAGTACCCAATATAAGATCTGGCCTGCTCAAGCCCACATCAGCTCTAGTTCTCATATGAGTATTTGTTTCCAGACCAGCGGTCACACAGTGAGCAGTGAGCTCTAGTCTCAAAGGGCATGAAAAGGTTATTGTAAGAGAACATATCATTGGGTTTAAAGTTTGTATTGAAAAATGAGTGTGTCAATATTTTCTCATGTTCCCAACAAGATGTGTAAAAGGGTATTCCTAGAGATCTTTAATGGTGTAATTTAAACTGTACTCTGCTTTACCAACATTGTGGCTTAATTAGGATCTATACATCAGTATAAATGATTGCTTGTCTAAAAAATCAACTGTATGTGTGTACCAGTTTCTGTCAGTAGCAGAATTAAAACAGCCAGATATTTATGAGCATTTGGGAATTCAAACCACAAAATCATGTTATTTTTATTTAATAAAAACAGACCTAATGTAATTATCAACCAATGACCTCATCTTTCTTACTCTAAAACATAATCACAAGCAAAAAAAAAAAAAAAAAACCCAGCTGAAAGAAAATTCGGTGAGGCTTAAATTTTTGTTGTGTAAACTTATTAAAAGTATCAGCATTTGATTAAGTGGAAACTTAAGACTATTCTTTTTACAGTAAGTTGAAGGATATACCTTGCCCGTGTTTCCTGTTGTGAGCTTGTCCTGCCTTAATCCAGTCAGTGCTGCTAACATGTGACCAAGAGATTTGCTGATACAGGGTACATGCAAGACTAAGAAAGCTACAACTGCTACTTTATTATTATGAAATACTCAAATCCAGGTTACAAAAACATATGACAACTATTAGAAATTTATGAATGGAGCTCAAAATACTCAGGCTAGTCAGTAGAAATCGGGATTTTGACCTAGTCAGTTGACTCAAGATGGATGCTCTTAGTGGAATAGCACACAGCCAGAACCAACTGGAATGTAGCTAAAAGTGGCAGCATTTGGTCTGTTTTTCTGGAAGCGACTGAAATGAAGGATGCCATATGCAAGTAAGCTGCGAGGCAAGTGGACTGTGTCCTAATCCAGTACTTCCCAAATTCCGATGTGCAAGCCAAAACAATCACTATTGAGCATTGCTGGCTTGAAGAGTGCGGTTCAGCAGGCTTATGCCATGCATCCTGAGGTCTCAGCTAGTCTATATCCAATGATGTCAAGAACAAATCACAAGGAGTGGCCAGACACCAACCAACGAGGCCTGGTTCAGGACCACGGACAGCAGAACACGTGGTTCCATACGACTATGTTATCCGCTGTTTGCGTCAGTTCTCTATTTTCTGTGAACAGAATCTAATCACAAAAACACATAACCAGGATTTCTTTTAAGTATTTGGGTTGTTCCTGGCCATGTGGAGGTTGTCCAGTTCACACAAGCACATATCTGTTGAGAAGAAAGAACTGGAAATGTGTCCCTTCAGCTTTTTTTGCGCCCACAGACAAAAAGAACCTGAGCAGTTTATTATTTAGCACAGAACTAATGCCGAACTTATATAGTGTCCAGCTACTGGCATGGTGCTGACATCATAAAACATCTACCTGAGGGGAAGTAGCACTCTTGATTGTGTGTTTGTTGAACAGTAGTATCATCATCTGCTGCTGCTAACCCCTCTGAACGAGAGTCAAGACGTAGCGAAAACCATGAGGAAGTACTATTCAGAGTCAATGGGAAATGGAGTGAATGCAGTCTATTAAGATACGTATTCCCACTGTCGTCTTCTTTCGCCTGTGTTCCTTCTACTTACATCTTTATTTGAAGGATAGAACCAGAAAGGTCATTTTCTCATTTGACTTTATTTTTCTGTGCCCCTGCTTTGAAATGTAACTATGGCTGCTAGTGGTGTAGCTCAGGGGCTTTCAGACTAGCAACCTATTCCACAGTTTGAACCAAGTAGTTCAGTCAAAAGTCTAACAAATAATTTCCTTTCCATCGGTCCTTCCATTTTCATGCTGAAGACCCTCTTCTTAGGTCTGAGGAGAGGATAGTCAGCATTTGTGGCAAAAATGATTTAATTTCATCCAATCTGTCTAATGATTTTTTTCTCTTAGCCTTGTACCTGATCTACTTAAACACACCCATGAACAGCTGGAGAGATTGTTCAGTGGTTAAGACCACTTGGTGCTTTTCTAGAGGACTCATGTTGGGCACCTCATAATTGTATTTTGTAATTCTAGCTCCTGCGACCTGGCCTCCTCTTCTGGTTTCCACGGACACCTGTACATAAATGGCATGTACACATACATGCTCACACACATACATAAATATTTTTTAATTTTAAAATTCCAATGGCCATACTTTTCCATTCTGATATATGTTTCCATATTTCATTAAAAGTTTCTTCTCACCCACCAGGCTTGCATGTTTATAATGTACTGAGTAAAACTGCTCACCTTCATAGACATTTTTCCTCATTACTTCTTGATACTGGGGAAAGCTCTCCTTTCTTTTGTTACCATAGTATTAAACACATTTGGTGAGTGGGTGTGTATTTAATTAAATGTACTGAGCATATAACAAGTCAGAAGAACCTAATATATATTATTTTAACCTATCTTATAACAGCATCAGGTATTTTTTTTTTCTACTCAAGGAACAAGAGAAATGACATTCAAATGTCCTTCAGGTAATTAAACTTCAATTAGCGAGAGCAGTGCTTTTTCTCTGCTCTGTACCCATGTGATCTTTTAGGGTGGACTGGATCTAATGGAAAGTTACACATCTCAGAATGACACACTCACAAAATAATTAGGTGTGAAGCACCGGCAGCTTTTACCCTGAGAAGTAGGGAATAGTTGATTCCCATCCATTATATTACAGTAGATATGCAGCTGCTAAGTCCAAAATCCATTACTGACATGGTATGCTCACTGGGCCCTTTTCAGATGTAAAATATTGGCCATTAGCAAAGATTAAATAATTTACCTGAGCTTGCCTTGAGCACTAAGTGCCAGAGAGGAACTGATGATTGTATCTTGGTGGTTGCTTAGACTACTGAACTGCAGATAATCCTCAATTTACAGGGCAATTTACTACTGAATTTTTCTAACACTAATTATTTTAAAAATACATTAAGATCATTTAATGTTGGTGATCTCACTTAGTCCTTCTTTTGTTATTATGATTTGGCTGAATAATTAGAATATAAGTTCAGATTGGTAATTATGATCAGTGGTCATAAAAATGAGCTTTGATTTTCCTCCATGGTCTTTACCCGTCTCTGAGGACTGCCCGGTTATTTGGTGCCTCCAATGTCTGGATTGCCATTTTCAAGGTCTCATTGTACGTTTTAGATCATGCTCCCGGGGTGGGTATGAACCTGTTTCTCATTCACTGGAAAGTCAGGAAGGATTACTGGGTAGTGCCCACTCTCGGGAGCTTTAAGGAAAAGGAAAGATTCAGGACATTCTTTAAGAACAGGTAGAAGCTTAGTAGGCTCGACTCCTAGTAGGGTTCCTTGAGAAATGCATTAGGAAACCTAAAGGAACTGAGCAAATGGCTTTGGGCCAAAGATTCCTGATGAAGGTGGGAGAAACAGAAACCACAGATGGCTTGCAAGGTGACTCATTTCTCCAAGCCCATCCCATCTTCTTTCATTTTTCAAAAGCATTTTGGTCGTGCAATTTTACAAAAAGTGTTTAACCTCCAGATTGTCTAGTTGATGCAAGAAAATTTTTACTGTCATTGTCCATTTTGCCAGTATCTCCTCACCGCCATAGGATGCAACCTTACTGGCCTGTTGGGCTCTAGGAGTTGCATTACATTCATTCATTTTGGATGTAGACTTCTTCTTCCTTTTTTTTTTTTTGGCATGGAATCCTGAGAAAAGAGATCAGTAGATGACTCATTGCAATAGCGACATACCACAGCAGAATATTTGCCTATTGCCTATGAGTTAAAAAACATCCTAAGAACTTGCAGGTTTACAAAACCATAGTCCAGTTAAGGTTGGTGTGCTTCAATGTGGTTGTTGGAATATGAAATTTTATTTACTTACTTATGACCCTTCAGCAAGCGTCATCGCTTTAGTCTCTTGCAGAAATGCAGGTAACTATCATTTCACTCTATGGATAAGACACGATTTCCACTCACTGATACTTTTGGGTAACTTGATGCCTTTATTGGATTTGATATCTGGAGCAGACTCATTTATTCTAATTCTTAGGACGAAATTTGGCCCTCTCCCCCAAAACCCCATGCCCAGAGCACACCACCCACCCACCCAACTAGTCCACTCTATGGGATCTAACTTCCCAGGATGCTAAAGTAGTTTAATACCCTGGGGGCTCAGGACATGCAATATCCCTGGGGTGGAGGGAGGGTGGGCGTTTAAGTCTGATTGTGTTAGCACAGCACCCGTGCAGCCGCCAGGGGGACCCCGACCAGCCCAGGCAGCATCTGTTAAGAAAGCATCGGAGGGGCGTGGAGCCGAGGGTCCTATGGCTTCTGCTTCCAGAAAACACCGAGTGGGCCGGGGACCTCCAGTTCTTATTGGGACAGAAGAGGCGGGGATCTCCCGCTCTGGAACCCGGGTCCGGCAGTGGTGAGAGGCTAGTGGGTGTGTCCGCTTCCGCCTGCTGGCCTTCAGCCGATGCAGAGTGCCTGGAAGCGATACTTTGTTCCGGAGATGGGTTTTGTGTGCGCGCCCTCCTGGCTCTAGAAGTACAACTTTGCAGCCAGGGCGCGGGGCGGCTGGGTTGGGGTTCCGGAGGAGAGGGGTAGATCTCACCAGGCACAGCGGGGTGGCAGGGCCGGCGGAGTTCCCACGGGTCGTGGGCGGCGGTGCGATTGGCACCGTCTGGGTCCCCGGCTGGCGGCGACGCTCCGGGAAGCCCGTCTCCGCCCTCGCCCCCGATCCTCCTCTTGGGAGGTGGGGAGAGAGTTCGGGGGCTGGAATCCATCGGGAACCGAGCCCAAAACTTTCCCCGGAGCCCCGCGTTCCTTTTGTCTTTCTTGGCAGCGGGGAGGAGACGCCTTAGCTGCGATCCGCTTGTCCTGCCTGGCCTCGCTCGCCTTGCCCCACCGGTGCCCCGGGAGGGCAGGGGTGCTGGGACTCCGCGCGTCCGATGGCGGCGGCCGCGTCCCCCAGATGCGCGAGTCAGGGCGCCCGCACCCCGGCCTGACTCATCCTCCCGCGGTGACCGCGCGCGGCGTCCTCAGCCTGAGCCCCGCGGGGATGGCGAGTGAGACCGCGGCTGCCCGCCGTTGCCCAGATTCCGCTTGACGCCCCCGACCCGGCCGCCTCCCACGCTGGTCCCCGGAGGCGCACGCCGTCGCGGCAGCTGCGAGAGTGAAGAGCCCCAAGAGGCCACCCAAGCCCGGAGACAAAGGCGCTCAGGACAGGTGAGGGGACCACCAGGGCGCTGAAGGGACATGCAGAGGTGGGTGGGCGAACCCTGCAGCGGTACTCGGGGCTTCTGCAGCCCCCCTCTCCTCCCCTCCGCTTTAGCCTGCAGAGTTAGGGGGAAACACTGACTCCCAAAGTTTGGGGAATGAACCAAGTCCGCCATCAGTTCCAGACTTCTTTGGTCCCCGGAGCACAGGAGAGGTGGTGCGGGGCAGCGTGTGAGCAGCCGGCTTCTGCGAGCGCCTGGCTCCGTGTCTTAGCGCTACACCCTCCTTTGTCTAGGTTCCAGAGTCAGCATTCTTTGTGAGGATGTCTATGGCGTTAATCTGTGGTAGAACAAAGTGTGGGCAGAGGTTCTTAGAACACCATTTCAGTGTGGTCTTGCCTACATAAGAGAGGCGAAGAGGACAGGCAATTATCCGAAAGATTCAGCAACGGCTCTCCTCCCCACAGTCTGCCTTAAGTGAAAGGACTCGAAAGGTTTGCTCCATTGATTGTTTTGCAATAATTGATTGTGCATGCCAACGTTACACGTTATGAAGGCACAGAAATTTCGTGTTTGCTGCTTTAAAAAAAAATTCTGAAATGTGTGTGTGCGTGAGTGTGTGTGTGTGTGTGTGTGTGTGTGATAAAAAATGACTCATTGTTCACTACCAAGCATTGATAATGTCAGAGAGAAAGGCAGATATGTAGATACAATTAAGTAACTTGAATCAGAATCTGTACTCGTTCGTCTGATAGGTAGATAACTGAGTAACAGGGTTTTCAGTCCCTGTACACCTTAGTCTGGTGTATTTCAAAACTAAATATGCCTGGTTTACCCCTGCGCTGTCTTTTCTTCTGAAGACCTTCAGTGGTTGACTGCAGAAACCGGTTCAGGAATCGGTAAATGTAATTTGTATCGAACTATTTCCTTTTTGCAATCAATCCAAGTTTCGCAGCGTTTTGTGCGTAGATGTTACCAGTGGGCGCGAAAGCTGTTTCCCGTAATAATAGTGTGCCATTTGCTGCAGGATGGAAACACGTCCAATGACCTTTTGTTTCTGACTTGACTGTTGGTACTAGGACATCTTATCATTTTGCTGAAAAGTAGAACATATCTTGAAACTTTTTAAGGCCCACTTTATTTCCACACTGTTGGTTCCCCACACTGAAAGCATCTGCTGGCCGTTCCCTGCCTTTCAAACAGCTCAAGTGAGGAATTGGGCATTCTTCTAAAAGAAAAACCAGTGCTTCCATTAAGTGGAAATGGTCCCTCAACACTTTAGCGATTTAATGTTGCATTTTGAATCTTAAAAATGTATACTGGGGTGTTAATAACTTTTCTTTAACAATCCTACCAGATATCTTATAATTATGAGATAATTTGTAACCAGGGCTATAATTACCTTTGTATCTAGGCTGGGAAAGCCTTCAGTAGGAGAGAGCTGGTACGAGGAAGGCTCTGAATGTTAGATCCAGAGGGCTGGCACAGAGTAACTTAACTTGTTGCTTCTGAGGCTGGCCTAGGTAAACACAAAGTATTCATATGACACCTGGAACCAGGAAGGGCTGGAAGCTCAGGAGCCCCTGGGGAGGGGAGATTGCTATTCTTGTCATTTTAAGGTAGCACAATTTTTAGATACGCTTTTGAATGTGCCAAGAGTTGGATTGCTACATTTGGACTTTCATAGTTTCCAGATTTTGACAATGGCTCATTGGACACAGAAAGAGAACTTCTGACATCAGGAGAGTGGATCTGAAATGATTGGCTAAGCTAGATCTCACCAGAACTCAATAAAAAGAAAAAGAAACTCATATTCAGTCCGTGGAAACAAGAGCAAAAACAAGCAAATGTCACCTTGTGCATTTCTTAAGAAAATGGGATTTAAAAAAGTGTCCACAGGAAGTCAAAAGTTATTACATTGTTTATCAACCAGAATGTAGAATTTAAAAGATGAGGATATATATATAGTGTTTCTCTCCCTGAATAGGAAAGAGCATAGGCAGTGGTTTTCAAAGTATATTTGGAAAAAGAACTTGTGTAAGGGGAAGAAAAACAAATCTGAGATGAGGTGAATCTTTGATGCTCTCCAGGAAAATGAGACTTGCAGTCTTGTCAAGTTTATTTGCTTGTCCCTGGACTGAAGATGGGTTTTGTCTGCTGGTGTCTGACGCATACCCAGACACTCAGAGCACCGATGAGCACTCACCGAGAGGTCGTACAACAGAGGATACCCCACAGGAGTTAGGCTGGTGAGGAGGAGTCTAGTAAACATAGTCCAGACTTTGAGGCATGTGGAGTGTTGGAGTGTCTGTGGGCACCAGGAGACTGGTGCAGACTCCAGAGCAGTTCAGACAGATCCCAACTGGCACTGCTTGGGGAGCTGTCATCTTGACGTAGTTACTGATTATGTAGCCTTGGATAAGTTGTTTGGCCTTTCTGGTCCCTGATGTCCCCATCTGCACAGTGACCTTGAATTGGAGACCTTTATGTTCTCTTAAATAATGCTACAAGATGAGTTCTGGTGGAATTAAGGATACAGAAAAATATCTGAATGTGAGGGATGTATGGCTTGTAGTGTGAGGGATGGAGGAAGGCAGGGTATAAGATGGCTGGATGTGGGGAAAGAATAATGCCTGACAGCTGGAAATGAAAGCAATCTAGCCCAGGGCATGTGGTCCATCATGGTGATCCCAGTTGACAGTAAAATCAAATAGCAAACACCAACTCTTACTCAGTGCTTGTTGATTTTTCCATGAGTTTTCACAAATAATAGCAATTGATTTTCCTAACAACCTCCGGAGGTAATTAGAGCAGAAAGGTGATGGAGGCCAGGCTGGTGCTACAACACACGTTAGCAAAGTGCACTCTATTGCTTCTCTGCATGGAGATAGAAGAGATGCTGAGCATGCCTTGGAAACCCTGAGTAAAGAAGAGAGGTAAGCTTGATGTCTGACTTTAATGGAAGGTTGAATTTTTCAGTGAAAACTATATTCTAGAAGACAAAAATGCCTGATTATGAGTTTGAGAACATCTGGGATGCCTTCGGTTCTGATCACTGGTGTTTAGTCTGGTTGCTCCGGTTTCTACCCACTTAACCCCTTTCCCCTTTCCTGAATGGGAATTGACTTATCACTGGGTCCTTGATAAGACTGTTCCAAGAACTCCGAGTGCACTGTAAAAAAGGAAATACCTACAAAGTATATAAAGGCGAGAATCTGTGGACCAAGTCACTGTTGGTAGGGTATGTAGGAACAAGTCATTCTTTGGAAACTTTATCACCACAGGGGAAATTACACAGAAAAACAAAACAAAAAATAGGAGCGTTGCAGAGTAGGAAGACAGGGGAGAACTGAGGACCTTTCCTGCTGTATCTGCTCCCCCTGTTCTGAACATCACATTGCAAAAGATGGCCCAGTACCTCTGCCATCCCTCCCCTTAGGATTTCTGTGAGTTGGTCAAGGATTCATTTGATTATATGCACATGTAACTAGATTAGGCCAGAAAGGATTTGCTGGCTGATGTGAATGGAAAGTCTAAAAGTGGATCTTGCTTCAGTTCCTGGTGGAATCTGAGATGCATGTGACTTTGTCTGGATTCTTTCTCTCCTTATTTCTTAACTCCATTTCTCTCTGGATCAGTTTTATCCAGAGGTCTTTCTTTGTGAAAAGAAAGTCGCTGTCAGTAGCTCCAAAACTATGCTTTTAAGTTGAGATCCATAAGAAAGAGAGAGATCCTGTCTCTTTCATGTCTCATATACCTCTTTGGAAGGATTCTTAGATTCTGGGATTCAATGGCAACAGCATTAGTCCCTACATACAGCAGAGAGTGTCCTGTGGTAGCCTGGATTAGGATATGTGCCAGACTCTTTCTGTGTGTGGTTTTTGGTAGCACACAGATGCTGATGGGAAGGCGATGGCTGCTTCTTGATTGACAGTTTTGTAAAGATCACAGAGAAGTGGTACACAAAGCTAATGGTGCTCCAGATAAAAACAATGCTCTTGTTACTATGTATAATTGTTCTCACCTACACAGTGATGTATACTTTGCACATAGGCAAGTCTGGCGTCAAAATGTGCAAGTGTGTGGAGGCCAGAGATGGACATTGGGCTTTCTTCCTCAGTTACCTTCTCCAGCTTAATATTTCAGACAGAGCCTCTCACTGATTCTGCATTTCACCAATTGACTAGACTGGCTGGCCAGGGAACTTCAAGAATCTGCCTATCTCTGCTCCCTCTCCTCACCCCAGCACGGATCCCAGATCCATGCTGCTACACCCAACTTTTTACAGGGGTACTGGAGAGCCAAACTCTATTCCCCATAAATGCACAGCAGCACTTTACTAACATCCATCTCCCTAGGCCCTAAACTACTAGTATGGCAGGTCCCATGGGCATGCTTTAAGTCATTATATTATTTAAGCTTCTCAAGAGTCTAAAGTGAGAAAACCGAAAGCTGGAGGAGCCGAATAACCAAGTTAAGATTTTATAAGCACTAAGTGGTAAATCCCAGATTCCAGCTCTCAGCCTGATAGCCACAGCCTGTGCTATACCGAGGTGCAATATCATTTCTGGAGGCCAATGTGAGGATACATTGTAACAGGCCAAACGGAATGGCAGGCTCAGTAGACTTTCTTGTACGCAATCTGAGTGCCAGACATGAGTGTCCTTCAGATGGCACAGGGCAGGATCATTTATGCAAAGTTGCCAGGCATGCATGCCCACAGACAAGGTGCCAAGGTGAGGCTCCAGCAAACGTTCCCATGTACAGATTCTTGGTATGGAACTTGGCTTAGCAGCAAGAGGCAGGGGTGGGAGCGGAGCCGGAAGAATGAACAGGTGGGCAGATCAATAGAACAGCTACAGTTTGACTATTGGCCTGAGAACAGGAACTCGGCCATATGTCTCCACTTCACCCATCTTCCCTAGGCAAATCAATAGAATATGAAATAGGCATCTCCTCAGAGGGAGGGGGATTCTATTCGCTGTCAGGCATTGTGTGCCAAGAGAAGCTGACATTTGCAGTGTATTTGCCATGCCCCTTAGATGTACATGATCTCACTAAATCTTCACTACAGCCTTGGAAAGATAAGTATAATCTACATCCCCTTTTGGAGCCAAGGTATGAGGCTCAGAGAGGTTAATATTATTTGCCTGAACTCCTGGAGCCAGACAAGAATCTGAAGGAGCTGGCACAGAATCCCAGATCTGTCAGAATCTGGAATTCATCCTGGATTTTCAGGGAGTCTCTCTGGTCCTAGCAGGACAAGGTCAATTTCAAGTCTGAGTGAGAAGTAGGGAGTCCTGCAGATATCTGGTTATGAAAGAAGATATCGTGAGTGTGAGAGCAGACCATGTAAAGAGTTGGCCTGCAGAGGTGTGTTTGGCTTTGTCAAAACACGATTCTCTAGTACAATCTTCCCTCCAGTACAGAGTTCTTATCACCAGGCAGGGTGAATACACCAGCAGGTTAGATGCTTGAGAGATTAATTTTAGTCATTGCTTTCAGTTACAGACAAGGACATCTTTGCCAATGGCCATGGCCTGAAGTTACCGTCAAACATGAAGATGCTTTGCTCAGAAAGGTGGAAAGTAAGAAATAGACCCAGAGGAAAGAGATTGAGAGAGAGAAAGCGACCAACGACATGTTGAGTACAGTAGATACATGGAACATCCTAGTTATATCATATCACCCTAAGGTCCTGCTTGAAAGGCTGTACTATGAAATAGGAATGACATAATGTCATTCTGCAACAAATGCAAAAGAAAACTTTTATTGATTTAGATGTACGGATAGATGTATGTGCAATTCACTGTGTGTGGTGTGTGTGTGTGTGTGTGTGTGTGTGTGTGTGCTCGTGTACACACTCGCATGAGAAGAGTAATGAGATATATGAAAATTAACTTATTTGTGAGAATCTCGTAGCCTATTTTGGAAAGTGAGGCTCAAGGAATTTTTCAGAGTAACAGAGAGCACAGAGCTAGCTACTGTTATGAAATACGCAGTCACAACAGCTGAGCATAAATGCTATGATGACGGAAAGGAATAGGACACCTGAAATGCAGGTCAGACACCAGAGGCTTCCAGCAGGAGGGAAGGGCGGGACTGCGCATGAGCAGAGAAGAAGGAGGGCATCCGGTGCTCTGCAGCCAGACGTCACCAGGACTTCCCTGGGGGTTGAACAAATTATTGATTGCTCATTAAAAAGAGGGCCAATGTACACAGGGGAATGAGAGGTGTCTCAGTGGGAGAGAGTTGGGCATTACTGATATGATTTTGGCCAGCGTTGTGGGGTTTGGGAATGGGGATTGCAGCGGGGTAAATCCTGTGACTTTGTATCTTTATAAAGCTTATCTAGAAGAAGGCAGAGCTAGAGAAGCGAACACTGGAGTTGATAGAGAAGCAGTGATTGGGACCGGGGAGGCGGCTCAATCACTGAACTGTGATTCACAAGCATGGGGACCTTAGTGAGGCAATTCCACGGAGTCTGTCTGATAATCAAGGAGATTTATTTTGGATTAACTCACAACAAGCATAAGGGAGTTGGTCGCGGGATCCAGGAGGGGTGGGGCGCGGTCCAGCGCGGTTTGCTGGAGAACTCTGCCTTGATCCCCAGCACCAGCATCCAGCAACCAAGACTACAAGGTAGCCAAGAGAGGGAGCACCGAAGCATCCCAGGTCTTAAGGTACCTAGCAGGTACCTAGCAGTTGCCTGCTGCCTACTAGAGGTGGTGCTTCAGGGGTGCAGCACAGACAACCACCCCTGCGCCTTAGTTTGTACCCCCATCGTACCTGCAATCTCAGCACAGGGACGGAAGGACCTCAGAGGCTTGCTACGGTCAGCCAGGTGGACTGAATTGGTGAGCTCTGGGTTCAGTGAGAGATCTGGTTTCAGAAAACAATACGGAAGGAAATGGAGGAAAGTTGACCCTTGACACCAGCCTCTGGCAGCCCGAGTCAGGGGATATTTTGTCATTATTCGGGTCAGACAATGTTCATGTTTTTCTCCCATTGGATTAAGCGGTCCTTGAGGTAAGGGATGGAGTCCCATAACATGGTAAGATAGCCACATATAAATAATGATCGCGACCCACTGAATTAAAGCTGTGAACGAGAATATTGGAATTTTATGAAACCAAAATAAAACAAGGTTTTGTTTTTGTTTTTATGAAGAGTGAACTAATTCCAGAAGTGTTGAGAAAAAAACATTTTCTTTTTAAAAATCATCATCTTAAACCGGGCGTTGGTGGCGCACGCCTTTAATCCCAGCACTCGGGAGGCAGAGGCAGGCAGATCTCTGTGAGTTCGAGGCCAGCCTGGGCTACCAAGTGAGCTCCAGGAAAGGCGCAAAGCTACACAGAGAAACCCTATCTTGAAAAACCAAAAACAAACAAACAAACAAACAAACATTATCTTTAGTATGAGATGTGGCATGAATTAAAAAATCCTCAATACCCCATCCAGGCAGATATTACTGTCAAAGAGACACATTTTGCCTTTCTTAGTAATGGGAGTCAGATGGGCCCAGAGAACATATACATGTGCACATATTTATAACACAGCAGTTACTCAGTACTTCTGAAGAATTATTTTTGTTTCTAATTGCAAAGCAAAGCACACTCTCAATTAAAATTTTGGAAAAATACATTAAGGATTAAAAAATCTAGGGAGAAATCTTAACTATAATCCTATAACCCAAAGGCACCCATAACATTTGGCATTTTCTTCTCCTCATTTTTAATGAGTTTTTTTTCCATACTTAATATTACAACCTGCTCTGTTTGCTTAACCTTATGTGTTAAATACTTTCCAAATTCTAGGCAACTTTAATAATGTCTGTGTAATATTGGGTTACATGGTGTATGTCATGGTTTATTAATCATACCCTTAAACTTGGACCTCAAGGCTATTTCCAAACATTTGGCATTATAAATAGTACTTTGATGAAACCTTTCTTCAAACAGGAGATTTTTTTTTTCTTTGAGACAGGGTCTAAATTATGTAACCCTTGCTGGCCTGGAACTCACTATGCAGACAAGATGTCCACCTGCCTTTGCCTCCCAAGTTTAGGGATTAAAGGCATGTGCCATCAGACTTGGCTATTTCTTTAGTTTTAAAGAAATGTTCTACATTAGTTTGCATTCCATTAGAGGTAGGGGTGTGTGTGTGTGTGTGTGTGTGTGTGTGTGTGTGTGTGTGTGT